>SKCR01048394.1:0-173295 GCA_019454045.1 Zanthoxylum bungeanum | reverse complement strand
CAAAATTAAACCAGCCATAAAGGCGGAACCAAAATAAACCAGCCATAAAGGCGGAACCAAAATTAATTACCAACCGACCAATCTGGCGGTATCCTTGCTTAGTCAGGTTTAACCAGTTTAAATTAATTTACCAACCGACCAATCTGGCGGTATCTTTTTTAAGTCAAATTTTAAATAGTGAATATATTATTTTTAAGGGAGATTAGTCTAAATAGTAACAGTAAAAGAATTACCTTTTACCCTAGCTGGGGAAGTTACCTTCTCATGGTGAATAGTAAAAACTGTAAAAAGTAAAAATTAAATTACTATTATTACAAAACGTAATTAAAATTATTTACAAAACTAAAAAAAAAAAACTAAAACCTAAAGAATCTAGAGAGAGAAACTCTCTCTTTAGATAGAATACAAGAGAGAGAATGGTACACTGAAATCTGAAATTTCGAGGTCTATTTATAGGCGCGAATAAGCCGCTGGCGTCGCGACGCTGGAACAGTTAATCGTGGCACAATGACTGATTGACACGTGGCGAGGCGGCTAAGAGCTCAGATCCTTATCCGATGACGTGGCACTGTTCATGACGTCATTGGTGACATCACGCTGACGTGTGGAGGGCGATTTTCGGCACCGTTAGATCGCGACATGTGGCACCGGCGCACATTAGCAAGTCCGTTGAGATGGCGACACGTGGCACGGCGTAAGATAGCATGATCGGCGCATTTTAGCAGGAGGCGCACGTTAGCAAATTTTCTGATTGGTCCACGTGTCCTCGGCGTACATTAGCAAGTCTGGCGCATGCTGGGCGTCGCGACGCGGAAATGATGATTTTGCCCTTTTTGTCCAGTTTTTCCTGTTTTGCTCCAATTCACCTCCAGAATGTCCTGAAACTTTATTTATCTACAAAATAACACAAAACACATCAAAACGTTCATAAAACTCGAGAAACTATACGAAATATTAGGTCAAATGAGTGGGAAAAATTGATGTATTTACCACTCATCATAAATTTTAGCAAACTTTTCTGATTGTGACACTGTCCTGGCGCACGTTAGCAGACTCCGGCGCATGTTAGCGGTCGCGGCGCAGAAGGCTTACGTGTCGCGACGCGCGAAATTATAATTTTACCATTTTGTCTGTTTTTCACTATTTCGGCCCCAAATTACTTCCAGAGAGTCCTGAAACTTTATTTATCTAAAAAATAACACAAAACACATCAAAACATTCATAAAACTCATGAATCTATACAAAATATTAGGTCAAATGAGTGGGAAATAGTGATACATTTACCACTCATCACACCCCCAAACCTAACATTTTGCTAGTCCTCGAGCAAAACATCAAAATAAAATAACATAAACATCTATAAAATAAAAATTAATGTAAGCCACTTTCGTAGGGATCACGATTGCATTTAGCGTATGCAACAAGCCTTTAAACCTCTAGGTGTCCCTAGTGGACGAGTTGTAGTCTCGTGAGGGCTTACAGCAACGATACCCACAAGCGTTTGATAAAAGTAAGAAGATAGTAAAACTTATGCACACAAAAGCAAAAAGACAAGAGAAAATAGAATAAAGAAGTTAGTGACTAATCAGGTGAAACTTCTCATCCAAGTTTAGAGTTGTTTTCGTTCTTTCTAAATTACCGAATAAGTAAATTCTTCGATTATTTTTACCATTCTCCATATATACAGCCAACAAAATATTAATCAACTCATTTTGCCCACAATAGTCACAAGTGCAGTTGAGAAAAGAGTAATATTTTTGTCCAAAAATTTTATCAGAATTCACACTTTTTTAAGAAATTGAATATTTTTCGAATTTTTCTATTTTTTTTTTTTTTGTTTTTTGGTTGATTTTTTTTTTAAATTTATATACAATATCTTTCATCAATGTAGCGAGCTTTGGGTCAGTGACTCCCAACCAGTTGGCTTTATGGCATTAGGTGTTAAGACATCCCTACGGACTTAATTACTCGGACTTCAGATATATATATTTTTGCAACATCTTCAATCCATGTAACGAGCTTTCGGCCAGTGACTCCCAAACCAGTTGGATTTAGGGCACTAGGTGTTAAAACACCCATACGGACTTAATAACTCGGATTTCAGACTTTTTTTATCCCATCGCTTTTTTAAGATGCTTCCTCCAATTAAACTAGAGCACTGAATATTAAAAACTCGTCAATTACAACTCATGTCCGTATGTTACCATGTATGTTGATAATATATGTCAACTGAGCATATGAAGATTCATTTTAGTCAGTATTATGGAGAATTCACATATTAAATAATTCAAAAGGAAATAAATAAAAATTAACTTGCTCCGAAATAGGTTGAGATACGTCTCAGGAGTGGAAACTCCTTACACAACTATCTCACACTAATTTTACCTGATTAATCAAATTGAAAACAAAAAAACACAAAATATTTTTTTTTGATTTTTGTAAAAATTTTAATTTTTTTTTGAATTTTTCGAAAATTTTGGACTTAAAATAAAAATAACATAAAAACAAGATACTAGTAAACTATTCCCCACCCTCAAACCTAAATGAGACATTATCTCCAATGTCTTAAAAAGTATAAGAAGAGTTTAGAAGATAATATCTGGTTAGCTGAAATTCTACATCTAAAAGGGAAATTAAAGGTTAAGATCCAGATTTATCCAACACTTCTTACCACGATCATCATCAGACTATTTTATCTTGGAAATGATAGGGTCAATTTTTGGTTCAAAGACTAAGATTTGGTCAATTAAATATGAGGTAGTTCTGGCAGTGAAAATGAGTTCTTTTAAAGGTTTTGACATGAACCCATTTCTCAGGGCATCATCAAGAAATACACAAAGAGAATCATATAATCCATCAGCGTTGAATAATCCATTTGGTTTCTGGTGTATGTTCAAGTTTTTCCATGATAGTACTGTAAAGATCTCCTCCATTGTGCCCAAGCCACATGGCAAAGCAATAAAAGCACCGGCATGATTTATCATTTCTACCAGTCGCTCAGTATGTCTTGTGTTCAAGCTCAACTGGCAAATGGAACGCTTTCCCAAACACCATTAGATATGGTAACATACCAATGGGTGTCTTGTAAGCTGTACGGTAAGCCCATAGTGCGTCATCCAGTTTCTCAGACCAGTCTTTCCTTGTTGATCCAACGGTTTTCTCCAAGATTCTTTTGATCTCCCTGTTTGAAACTTCAACCTGTCCATTTGACTGTGGATGATAGGCAATGGCAACCTTATGAGTAACTCCGTATTTAGATCAGAGTGCATCGAAGTATCTGTTGCAGAAATGTGTGCCACCATCACTGATAATTACCCGAGGTGTTCTGAAGCGAGTGAAAATATTCTTTTTAAGGAATTTTATCACCACTTTTGAATCATTGGATGGCAGTGAAATTGCTTCAACCCATTTGGAGACGTAGTCTACTGCAACCAGTATGTACAAGTTTTCGAATGATGGAACAAATGGTCCCATAAAATCAATGCCCCATACATCGAATATCTCAACTTCCAGAATATTTTGCAGAGGTCATTCATTTCTTATTGAAATATTTCCCGTTCTCTAGCACCTGTCACATTGAATAGCAAACAGATAAGCATCTTTAAAAAGAGTGGGCCAGAACAAACCTGATTGTAAGACTTTAGCTGCAGTTTTTTTTCCACTACCATATGGTGATGAATGACAATATTGCAGAACACCGTTGACCATCTCCTATGGAACACACCGTCTCAATAATTGATCAGTACAGCGTTTGAATAGGTACGGTTCATCCCAGACATAATGTTTGACTTCTTTAAAGAACGTTTTTCGTTGATGAGCTGTCCATTCTAACGGCCATTTTCCTAACACTATGTAGTTGACATAGTCGGCATACCAAGGGACTTCCTGCTGTTTCATGGCAAACAACTGTTCATCTGGAAAAGTTTCTTTGATTGTCAATTCTTTGCCAACTGTATCTCCATTCTTGAGCCTCGATAAATGATATGCCACTTGGGTTTCTGTTCCTTTCCTGTCTCGGATCTCCACGTCAAATTCTTACAGTAGAAGTATCCAACGAATCAATCTGGGTTTGACATCTTTCTTTACGATCAGGTATTTGATTGCTGAATAATCTGTGTAGACTACCACTTTAGAACCCAGTAGATAAGAGCGAAATTTGTCAAAAGCGAACACAACTGCAAGCAACTACTTTTCAGTGGTTTTGTAGTTGAGTTAAATTTCATTCAGAGTTCTGCTGGAGTAGTAAATGGCATGGAAAATCTTTGTTTTGTGTTGTCCCAAAACTGCACCTACTGCAAAATCACTAGCATCACACATTACCTGAAATAGAAGGGTCCAGTCTGGTGCTACTATGATAGGGGCATAGACTAGCTTATGTTTCAAGATTTCAAAAGCTTCCCGGCATTCTTTGGTGAAGTTGAAAGGCACATCCTTCTCCAAAAGATTGCACAGAGGTTTAGCAATCTTGGAAAAGTCTTTGATAAATCTCCTGTAAAAACTTGCATGTCCGAGAAAGCTCTGAATCCCTTTGACAGATGTTGGTGGAGGTAGTTTTTCAATTGTCTCAATCTTTGCTTTGTCTACCTCGATTCCCTTTTGTGAGATCCGGTGTCCCAGAACGATGCCTTCATGCACCATGAAGTGGCATTTCTCTCAGTTGAGTACCAAGTTGGTATCTTCATACTTTTGTAACACTTGTTCCAGATTTTGCAAGCAGTGGTCGAAAGAGTCTCCAAATACAGAGAAATCATCCATGAAAACTTCCATACATTGTTCCAGCATGTCTGAGAAAATGGCCATCATGCAGCGTTGAAATGTGGCAGGGGCATTACATAGTCCAAATGGCATCCTGCGGAAAGCAAAAGTACCATATGGACATTTAAATGTAGTTTTCTTCTGATCTTCTAGGGCGATGGCAATCTGATTGTACCCCGAATCTCCATCCAAAAAGCAATAAAACTCATGTCACGCCAGTCTGTCTAACATCTGGTCAATGAATGGCAGCGGAAAATGGTCTTTCCTTATTGTTTTGTTCAGCTTCCGGTAGTCCATGTATACTCTCCATCCAGTCATCGTTCTTGTTGGAATCAGCTCGTTCTTTTCATTTATGACTACAGTAATTCCTCATTTCTTCAGAACACATTGTATATGACTCACCCAAGTGCTATCAGAGATAGGGTAAATGATGTCAGCATCCAACCATTTGATAATTTCTTTCTTCACGAACTCCTTCATGATTGGATTTAGTCTCTGTTGATGCTCCACTGTGGGTTTTTACTCATCATTCATCATGATTTTGTGCATGCAAAATGATGGACTAATGCCTCGAATGTCTGCTATAGTCCAGCCAATAGCTTTCTTGTGTTCTCGAAGAATTCTCAGGAACTTTTCTTCCTGCTTCAATGTTAGCAAAGAAGAAATAATCACAGGTAATTCAGAATAGTTTCCAAGGAATGCATACCTGAGATGGCTCGGAAGTAACTTCAGCTCCAACTGCGGTGGTTTTTCAATCGAAGACTTGATTCACTTCTTCTTTGGTAGTTCCAGACCTTCTACCTGTGGTGCCGATTTGAAGCGAAATGGCTTGTTAAGATAGTTGATACATTCCAGAATTTCAGCATCTAGCTCACTGTCAGTCATGTTGGTGAGGCAAGCTTCAAGTTTGTCCGTGGGAATTGTATCATTATCCTGAATGATATTGTCAATAACATCAATTCTAAAACATTCATCTTCATTTTCATCACTCGAGAATTTCATGGCTTTGAAAACATTGAAGGTAACCTCTTGGTCCTGAACTTTCATGGTTAGTTCTCATTTTTGTACATCAATAACAGTTCGACCTGTAGCCAAGAACGGTCTCTCCAGGATACTAGGTACATCTTTTTCTTCCTCAATGTCAAGGATAATGAAATCTGCTGGGAGAATGAGTTTGTCAACTTTTACCAACACATCTTCAACTACTCATATCGGAAATACGAGTGTTCGATCAGCAAGTTGCAAAGAAACTGAGATGGGCATTGCTTCTCTAATTTGCAGTTTCCTGTAAATAGAAAAAGACATCAAATTAACACTTGCACCTAAATCATATAAAGCCTTATCGATGTAATGTTCTCCAATGGTGCATGGGACAGTGAAACTTCCAGGATCTTTCAACTTCGGGGGAAGTTTCCTTTGAATGATGGTGCTGCATTCTTCTGTCAATGCTACTGTTTCATAATCTCCGAATCTTCATTTTCGTGTAAGAATATCTTTCATGAATTTGACATAGCTGGGCATTTCTTCCCATGCTTCTGCAAATGGAATGTTGATATGCAGCTTTTTGAATACATCCAAAAATCGAGCAAACTGTTTATCCAGTTTATTTTTCTGGAGACGCTGTGGAAAAGGTCGAGGTATAGTGATTCTTTCTGGTTCTTTTTCATTTGCTTCTTTTTCCTCCATTTGTGGAACTGTTTCTTTTGGAACTTCCTCAAATGATGACTTGATTCCAACATCTTTGTTGATTTCAGTACCGCTTTTCAAAGTTATGGCTTGACATTGCTCCTTCCCTCGGTTCCTTGGATTTGGTTCTGTGTTGCTAGGAAGATTACCTGGCGGTCTGTAACTCTGAGCATTGGCCAATTGTCCAATTTGATTCTCTAGTGCTTTAATATAAACTTATTGGCTTTGAAACATATCATCATATTTTTTAACTGAGTTAGCACTTCTGCTATTCCTGGTTCTTTTTCATGCTCCTGGCCTTTGTTTTGTTGTTGGAATCTGGGTGGTGGATAGTTCATTGGCCTTGAATTATTGCTCCAAGAGAAATTGGGATGATTCATCCATCCTGGGTTGTAGGTGTTGGAATATGGATTGTTTCCCTATCTGTTGAAATTATTGACATAATTCACCGTCTCTTCTTGTTGGTTGAAAGAATCTAACTCTGATGCTCCTCCAAATAGTGAACTTGTGGATCCAACATTAACCTTCATGTTAAGAGTTTCCAGATTTTTGCAAATCATATCCAGCTTGGCATTTACTGCGGTGTTGGCTCCAACTTCATAAATTCCAGCAATTCTTTGGATCAAGCTCATTTCTGTTGGCCGCAATGAATTATTGTTAGCCATTTCTTCAATTAGATCTCAGGCTTGATCTTTTCCTTTTGTCATTAAAGCTCCTCCAGCAGCAGCATCAATTGTGGTTCTCATTATTCCAGAAAGTCCATTGTAAAAGGTTTGGACTTGTAGCCATTTTACAATCTCATGGTGAGGATATTTCCGGAGTAAATCTGTGTACCTTTCACAAGCTTCGTAAAGAGATTCTTAATCTTGTTGCACGAAGGATGTGATGTCATTCCTCAACTTTGCAGTTCTAGCTGGTGGAAAGTACTTTGCAAGGAATTTGGTGGCTAAAGTGTTCCAAGTTGTGATGGAACCTGTTGGTAATGAATATAGCCAAGTTTTAGCTTTGTCTTTCAGGGAATATGGAAAAACTCACAATCTCATTGCTTCTTCAGCTGCTCGGTTGTAATTGAAAGTACCAGAAACTTCCAGGAAGTTGCTGATATGGGCATTGGGATCTTCAGTTTGCATTCCCCCCAAACTGAACTGACTGTTGAATCATCTGAATGCATGTTTTGATGTCACACACATTTTCTGGTAAGAGAGGAAGTACAATACAGGAAATAAGGCCATCAACCACAGGAATGGTTCTGTCCCGAATAGGAATTGGTGGTGCAACCTCCAAAGGTTCAGTTTCTATGTTGATCAGTGCTTCTTGGCCTTCTCGTCTTTCCCTTCTCAACTGTCTGATGGTTTTTTCAATCTTTGGGTCAATCAGTTGGAGTTCAAAGCTTCTAGTTCATCTCATGTAGTATTTGAAAACCTGAATCACAAGAAAACAGAAATAATAAGTCAAAAGAAAATTAGATACAAGTAATGGTATCTAACCTCAAAACTAATAGTGAAAGATAAATAAGTCCCCGAAAACGGCGCCAAAAACTTGACCGGTGTAATCACACGCGTATAACGCAAGCGCACGTATCGTTCAAGTAGTATAAAAAGTATCGATCCCACGAGAATTAAAACCTTTTGTTATCAATTTATGAAGTTAAATATTTACAAGTATCTAATGGATTGATTAATTGATTGGGTGGTGAATTTACATTAAAACTAGTAAATAAAATTGCTTGAAAATAGATTGAGGAAAATTCAATTTTATAAAACTATCCAGGGTTGTGAATCTTTCCAATATCATTTTCAAAGATGAAGTGGTTATCTTATGGTTGTGTAATATATCGGTTTATTAACTTAGAACACAAAATTATGTAAAAGCCTCTTCCGATGATCATGTAAAAATATCCAGTGTAACATAATTAATCACATTCATATGCCAATTAAGTTATCTGAATTCATTAAGATTAAGTTCCAATTATGGCTACCATGCCCGACAGGTATATTCATATCATGTAATGAAATCTATTAAAGTGTTATCTATCCTCAATGAAGATCGTGGGTTATTGAGTCTAAGGTCTTTAACCTAAAGTCATTTTTCCAAGTTCATTTTAAGTTTACCGAATCAATCTTATTATTGGTCAGTTAACAAGACACATCAGGCTCAAAAAATAAACCTTTATATTACCCAAACCGTAATTTAACCCCTTATAAATCGGTGATATTGGACTTCATCACAACCCCAGATAACTGACTTAGTTACGACACATATTTAGGACTGGTAACAACTTAAATAAAATAAAAGACATAAAGTAAATGCTGAAAGAAAAATTGCTGGAAATAAAATGCTGAAAAGTAAATTACTAAAAAGTAAATTGTTGAAAAGTAAATAAAGTAAAAGTGCGATAAAAGAAAATGCTGGGGTTAGATGATCCACTTTTATTACTACTATTTTAGATATCTCCCTTAATATAATATATTAACTTTGCGTGATAATTACCAACCAGCCATATAGGCGGTATCCAGATTAAGTCAAATTAATAATTAAATACCAACCGACCAATCAGGCGGTATCCAGTTTAGTCAGGTTAAAACCAATTTATAATTAATTACCAACCGACCAATATGGCGGTATCCTCGTTAAGTCAGGTTTTAAATAGTTATTATATTATAATTAAGGGAGATTAATCTAATTAGCAATAGTAAAAGCTTTACCTTTTACCCCAGCAGGGGGAGTTACCTCCTCATTGCGTAAAAGTAAATTGCGGAAAGTAAAAACTGAAAAGTAAAGAAAAGAAAGTGCAAAAGTGGAAATTAATTACTGAAAGCTGTAAATAAACAAACAATATACAATATTCTTAGTATTCTTAAGGAATTACATAGAAGAATGTATGAAATCAAATCTGAAATTTGGTCTTCTATTTATAGATAAAATTTGGTGCCCCACATCGCGACTCGCAGAGACGCTCATTGGCTGCTTTGATTCCCTAATCTGCTGACGTGGTATTTTGGATGATTAACTCAATAATTATGCTGACGTGGCGATGACGTGGCGATGTGGATTGTCGACAGCATGTGATGGTGACACGTGGCACGACGCACGATAACGACGCACGTTAGCGACGCACGTTAGCAGAAGCGCAAGTTAGCACGGCGTATTTTAGTAAACTTCTATGATTGTGACACGTGTCCCGATGCACGTTAGTAGACTCCAACGCACGTTAGCGGTTGCGACGCAGAAGGCTTACGTGTCGCGACATGTGAAAATTACAATTTTTCCCTTTTGTCCATTTTTCACTATTTTGGCCCCAAATTGCTTCCAGAGAGTCCTGAAACTTTATTTTTCTACAAAATAACACAAAACATTCACAAAACTCAAGAATCTATACAAAATATTAGGTCAAATGAGTGGGAAATAGTTATACATTTCCACTCATCGACCAACTTATGTTCAAGATCTCGAAAGCATGGTGGCATTATTTGGTGAAGTGGAACGACATGTCTTTCTCCAGCAGATTGCATAGAGGTTTGGCAATCTTGGAGAAATCCTTGATGAATCTCCGGTAAAATCATGCATGTCCAAGGAAACTTCGAATCCATTTGCTTTGTTGATGAGCGGAAAATATATCACTATTTACCGCCATTTTGACCTAATATTTTGTATAGTTTCTCGAGTTTTATGAATATTTTGATGTGTTTTAGTTTATTTTACAGATAAAATAAAATCGAGACTCAATAGAATCAATTAGGACAAAATATGAAACAAATAAGGGCAAAAACTGGACTTGACTTTTGAATTTTAAAGGTTGGAAACTTGAAATGGCGTTCTAACGAAGTACAATTTCGAAAATTTCAACTTTGAGTAATTTTCGTATTTTGGCCATAACTTTCTACTCCGATATCAGATTGATGTGATTCAAGTTCTTAATTAAAAAATACTCAAAGATCTGCAACTTTGATGCTCATAATAATTTCGAATTCTGAAGTTTTCAGGACCGAAATTGATAAAACATCAGAAAGTGTGTTATGTGCAATTATTAAAGTCATTTTCAAAATAAAAAAATAAATAAAATGAAAATGAAAATTGTCAAACTTCCACATGTTTGATGGAAGATTTGGTGTCATGTTTTTTTGCAATATTTGGTGCCATGTTTGGTGGAGGCAAAATTTTGCCTATAAATAACAAGCCATTTCATTTGTAAATTTCATACTTTCCTTGGTTTCTTGAATAAGAATTAAGGATTGTATCTTATGTGTTTTATTTAGTAGTTTTGTAATGTATTTTTATTTTTATTTTTAGTAGTAAAATAGTGTATGTGTTTTTACTTTTATGTATAGTAGTTAATTTCCACTGGGGGAATGGTGAAACCTTTAATATGATAAGGTAGATTAATCTCACTTAATTTATCATGTGGAAATTGTAATTTAATAATATGGATTAAAGTTGATACCGCCTTAATGGCTGGTTTTATTTATTTGACATAATGTGACACTGTCTATATTGTCGGTCTTTAGGTGTAGATGATTACCGCCTATATGGCTGGTTTATGGACAAATAATAACATCACCTTTATGACTGGTTTGACTTAATTGGATAACACTGACAATTTCTATATTATAATAAAGTGAGATTTCTACATTTGAAATATTAAAGGTGGATCTCATAACCCCATCATTATATTTTTATTCTAAGAAAGTGATGAAACACAATATTCTTAAGCTTAATAATTGATTTAATTATATTATGGGTAATGTTTTAGTTTGTTTATTGAATCTTAAGCTTAATGCTTCTTATTAATTGGCCACTAATAAGATTGATGAGGTAAACTTAAAATAAACTTGGAAAATTTATTTTAGGTTTCAGTCTTAGATTCAATTGTCCACGATCTTACCTTGGGGTAAATGTCTCTTAGGTAGATTTCCTTACATGATAGGAATATACCTGTCGGGCGGGGGTAGCCACAATTGGATCTTGAACTTAATGAATTCAGATAATTTGGTTAACATAGACATATGATTACTTGGGTTATTTTGTGTGTTTGCATCTGACCATCGGAAGAGGCTTTTGTATAACTTCGTGTTCCAGGTTAGCAAAACTGATTTATTACACATATATAAGAGAATCAATTCATCATTATGATAATATTGTGTGGAATCACAACCCTAGATGTTTGTGTCTTTTGTTTATTTTCCTTAGTATTTTCTTTTGTGTTTTTATTTATTTATTTATCAAATCCACATTCAACCAACCAAACAATCATTCCCTTCTCCTTTTAATTAGATACCTGTAAATAAATAAAATCAATAATTAATAAAAATAATAGAAATTAAGTCCTCGTGGGATCGATATTTTTATACTACTTGAGCAATATGTGCGCTTGCGTAACGTGTGTGATTTCACCGATCAAGTTTTTGGCGCCGTTGCCGGGGATTTAATTTTCTTACGTTATTAATTTTGAAGCTATCTATTTTACTTGTATCTAATTTTCTTTATCTGTAATTTTTATTTATTTCTTTTATTTTTCAGGTGGTCGAAAATGGAACATTATTGAGAGATGGAAGAATTACGAGCTTTACAAAGAGAAGTTACACCCCAAATCAGGGAGCAACAATCCGGTTTTCTGAGGCCTGTTGTCCAGCCCAACAACTATCCATGGATGTCAGAGCCATTGAACACAACATTTACTCAACCATTTCAGAACACAATGATCGGATGTGAGATATGCAATGGTAACCACCCTAGCAATCATTGCGAGTACAACTACAATTCAGGGTGGCAAAACTATCAGAGACCTTCAACCTACGATCAGAACCACATTTTTCAACTTATCCACCATCAACCTACGATCTTCAAGGACCAGAACCATCAGTGGGAAGACAGTTGATAAACAAGCTCGAGAAACGGGAAGTTGAACAAGATGTAACGTTTCTGGATCAAATCAAAACCTTACAGAGGATGGTAAATGAATTGAGACAAATAATCAAAAACTGGAACTACATACCTCACGGAACAAATTCAAATAACACTGATGATGCCTTCGAGTACCAAAAATTTCATGATGACATCTTAACAGAGGAATGAGCTGAGCAGTATCAAGAATCTGAGGTATCAGTTCTGGAGCCCGAACCAACAGAATCTCAATTTGATCTTTATTCTTCATCGGACTTTGATGAGGAACAATAAGCAGAGCTGTTTGTACCAACTACACCAACAAGTGAGGATGAAACTCTACATCCTCGAAATGAAGATCTTGGAGCATGCATTGCACTGATGTTTGAAGAAGAGCTACATGAACCATTCATACCAACCATATAGGATAAAAATCCACAATCAGACATATCTTTACATCCTCAGATTGACACATATAGAGCATGCATTTCACATATGACAGATGAAGAGCTGAACAATGAAATCTTAAAATACATATGTGAATAAAAGGTAGGAGTCAGAGCAAATGGATGAGCAAATGTCTGACCATATTGAAGATCTTATACATTCGGGAGAAACATCACTGTATTGAGGAATACAAATCAAAGACACCGCCCAAAAGCTTGACAAAATGGAACTTCCATTCAAAGTCAAGCATCATAAGAGACCTCCTGATTTTCTTTCTTTCTTTTTAGGAACCACTGAAGCGACAGAGTTTTAAAAGGTGGCACAAGCACTGAATGAGAAAAAATTCTTTTTGCCAATTTACTGTTGGAACAGACCCTTCAAAAGCAATGCATATGGGATCGTCTTTAATCAGACATCCAAAACCACGTTGAAGCCTCCTTGACAGATTGACTTCAGACACGTCTGGCTGAAGATGAAAAATTTAGCACTAGCAGGGAGGCAACCCATGCAAAATTTTTATTTTCATTTAAATTTAAATTTTATATTTTGTGTATACATGTTGTAGAGTTTTTAATTTTGTGTGATATTTTCAGAGAAAAGCAAAAACGGAGCATTTAAGGCAGAGCAAGACATGATGAATGGTGTTTGACAAAGATGAGATTTAATTCATTAGTAATGGCTGAGTAAGGAATGGAATCTTGAGACGCATCCTAATGGATTTATATACCAAGCGAGTCGCGTATTACGTACACAATTCTGTTGCCTTAAATAATTGCTTTGATTTGCTTTTATGTTATGATTTCCTTTATTTTCGCCGATAGGATCCAGATTTTTTGACTTTCATAATTTATTTATTGTTTAGCTAATAATTATTATTTGGCAGGTACTAGTGCTATTATTACTCACCCTTTTTCAGGATCTATAAACTCAGCTCGTCATTGCACTCTTGTAGACATCCAAATTTGAGAAAGAAATATAATAAAAAAATGGAAGCAACTTCAAGATGATGAGTTGTAAACATCTGTGTATTTTACGGTACTAGTGTTGGTTCTAAATCAGAATTTGTTGCAGCAACACATGAATTGGGTAGAGTCATAGCTGAAAGGAATATGCACCTAAGCCTCCTAAACTCCTCACCATTTATCCACATTTCAAGTTGGCCCCACATGGGCTTGATGTGATTGTGATAGATCATATGGACCACCCGTCATCATTGGATTAATCAATCAATCATAAATGTCGATGACCACGCTCCTTATCCCCTTTCAAATTACTTCTTTACCCTTCTATCCAAAATTATATATATATATATATATATATATTGTTTAATTAATTATTTTATTTTATAAATTAGTTTTTTTATTTTTGTTAAATTTATTTTTTTTCTCTTTATATATCTATTCTCTTTTATTTGTTTAATAAATATTATAAATTTTTTACTTATTGTTATTTATTTTGTATTCATTTATTTATTTAATTTTTGATTTTTTTAAAATTTATTCAACACTACTTATGTATAATGGAAAATTTTCTCTTATGTGTTAGCAAAATATATTTTAAAAGAAGAGTATAAGTAATAATATAAAAAAAAATACACTTAAAAATATAAAAATACAAATTCTAATTTATGTTGCCTCCAAAGTCTCCTTCTGGCGCTCTTGGTGATATACTCAATACTTCATACCATAATTGATTATGTATCATATATCGAATGACACGTCCTTTTATTTCGTACGATGAATGTTTTCACCACCACGTTGGGATGGTAGTACAAGATAATGATGGTGTAAGAAAACTTGCACGAAGTGTCTGCCAACATGAGCAATAATTATTTCTTGATGCTCTTGGTTTGGAATTGTAGGGGACCTTAATGACAAATGAGTATAACAACTTACTGTGATAAATTGAATGAATAAATTGTCATATTTACCAATTAGGGAATTTGGTGCTATAATCCTTAATTGTCTTTACTCTTTAAAGTTGAATTGCAAAAGTTAGAAGTGTTGGATCCGATTGAAAGAATTGTGTTGCAACTAGGGATGGTAATTTTACCCGCAAAAACCCGCTCGCAATGGGTAGGATTTGGTAAATATATTAGTGGGTGCGGTGCAAGTTTGGTAATTTAAAGCAAAACCCGCTGCGGGGGCGGTGAGGTTTGGTATTTAAGAAAAAAATGCGGGTATCCGCATACCCAAAAATTTTATTTTTTATTAATTAATATTTTTAGGATGTAAAAAAACCTTCATATAAAAACAACTAACAAAACCTAAACCTAAAACACTAATCCACAGTTCCACACTCACATTCAGCCGCAGCCCGCAACCTGCCCAACTGAAGATATTTTGCATGACTATTATTGTTTTTTTTTAATCACACTTGTTAATAAAATTATAATACAAAAATTTGGATTAAGTTCACATGATCAGAAACTGGAGATGAGCAAAATAAGCTAGTATTTGCTGCAACTTCAGTAGCTTTCCTGCTTCTTCATTACACTTACAGAACTTGAACCTTGTAAGCATCACTTTCATTACACTTAGCATAAAAAATATGACCAAAGGTTAGTGATTACTTTTTAGCTTATTGTCGATTAAGTTGGATAACTTAGATCATTATAATTATGAAGCGAATAACTCATTTTAATTATGTTTATATGAAAAAATAAACATATGGTTATGAGTCTTTCATACATTATGTTATTTATGTACTGTATATCCATACATTGCATGTTGTATATGTCAAATGAAAAAAAAATGTGAAAACTACAGTTAACAATTAAAAATAAATTATTTAATTAAAAAATTATATTATTAAGAACACAAATTAATTCAATATTTTAAGAACCTGTAAAAAATTTGTTGGGTACCAATGCGGGTTTGGCAATTTATTTTTATATGTGGTGCGAGTTTGGTAATGAAAATTAAAACCCGCAACGGGTATGGTGCGGGTTTGGTAATTTATTTACATATGCGGGTGCGGGTTTGGTAATGGAAAACCCGCACCATACCCTACCCACTGCCATCCCTAGTTACAACTATCACATTATTCTTTGCGTGTAATCAGTAAGTGAGTATAACAACTTCAAACATTCTCATCAAAGTAAATTTCTCTACTTTCAAAATAAATAACGATATGTATAAAAATATATAAGATTTATTAAATAAATAAAAGAGAATAAATATATAAATAATATTAAATAAGTAAAAAATAAAAGAATTAAATCAAAAATTAAAATAAAATAAAAGTAAATTATTATTTTTTCACCATCACTCTAAACTCTTATAAATTTCTATAATAATAAAAAAAAACCATTTAGTGTTTAAAAGATAAAGGAAATAAGGACTTCAGATAGGTGTTGATAACACCATTATAAACTAAAGAGTAATACTACTAATTCCGACTCACATATCCGATTTCATGTCTGAATAAGTAAAAATTTTATGTTATATTATAATTTTTATCTATTCAAAAATAAAATCGGATATATGTATCGGAATGTGTGGTATTTCTGTAAACTAATTTAATCCCTGTCTCTTTTATATTTCAAACATAGTAATGATTATTTTATATACATACAGAATAATGATCTAGTGGGAGACATTAGGGTTGGTAAATTGGGTAAAATGTCCGTGGTTGGAATTGTAGTGATGCCTCTATCTCTATAGATAAAAAAAAAATGCATCTATTAAAGCTACAAATGAAATTTCTTTCCATGATTGTCCCAACTAGAGGTGTTAAAAATTCTGTAGAATCCAATGATCCTATACCATCCGAATTGGTTGGATTGAAGTATCTAATTTATCGAGTTCTGGTTGTGAATTTATTTAAAGGAAATATCGAATTTGACCTCATCCAACTGTGTCTGTGTTTTTCTATCTCCATTTAAAACTGAATATACATGTGATTTTAATCATTTTATTCACTTTTTTTGAAACATTAAAATTATGCCGTCAAACCACTCGACCCAGACTTAAGCGAAGTAGGTAAAATCCTCAGACTATCCCAGACTCTTACAAAAAACGCACCCCTTATATTAAAACCTAAAACCTAGAGATGAGAACATGAGCTCTTCGCCACCAAATCATGGCCCTTATGGACCATTTTATTCACTCCTTATATGGAACTTTCAACTTTCCATGTTTTAATGAAACCCTAGTTTTTCCTTCTCAATGCTGTTGATGCTCATCACTGCAAACCAATTTAATACAATTCTCTATTTCTCTTCACCGTGAACTCCAATTTCCAAAACCAAACTGTTGATGGTGTTTTCAGGTCCTAAGTTATTTAAGGAGTACGGCAGGGGTAAAAAGGGTAATTCCCTTCTTGATTGAGACCATTAATACCGACCTGACCACATGAGTTAGGGGCCGAACACTTTATGATCGGTAACCGAGCACTTGGGTTCAGATGACCGGGCAATTATCAGATAGGTAGCAACATTCTCATTTCAAATGACCATTATGGCCGACCTCATGAAGACAGAGCACATGGCGAGGCGTGCTCAGGAAGATAATGCATCCTATTTTTACGGATAAGATGACAAGTTATCATACCTTCATGGGGTAAACTGATAAGTCAGTGTCCTAGTAGGATAAAGGGAGTGAATGTAGTTTTGACTAGGAATCCTTATGGGAAAAGGAAATTGTTTCAAATAGGAAATTCTTGTAGGAGAATGAATCTGATTTCTACACTATTATAAATAGGAGGTAGAGTATGCGTAAGGGGCATCAGGATCAAAATCAGAATCAATATCAAGATCATTACGATCAGACTTGTAAACACAAAACAGAGCAGAGAAGCATATTTCAGTAATAAAGTATCACTTGTTCTGTGCCCGTGGACGTAGGTTGGATCTGATCCGCCGAACCACGTTAAATCTCTTGTCGATTGGCGTATTTATATGTTTTTTGATAAGTTTGCTTTTAGTTCCTCCATAACCGAACAAATTCACTATTGAGGGAGGATTTTCTCGGGAGTAATATTCTCATATTACCCTAAGACCAAAATCAGACGTCAACAGTTGGCGCCGTCTGTGGGGAATTTCAAAGAAAAGTAGCACACGTGATAAGACAATGGCAGAAGACGGAAATCGCCGATCATCGGGAAGTCCAACTACGGACTGGGTAGAGAGGATAGAAGAAAACATGAGGAGAGAAAGAGAGGAAAACCAAGCCTTTCTGAAATCCATGATGGACCGACTAAAAAAGGTGGAAAGGAGGAACAACGAGAGATTTGAAGCCGGAAGAAGAGGTGAGACGGCGGAAGGAAAAAAGGTTATAGATACAAGTGAAGATGATAGACCCAGAAGGAGGGGCCCCTACGGGATAAAATCCGTAGTGGCAGAAAAAGATTCGCAAACGGAGGACACATGGGAAGAAGAAGAGGGAAGACAGCCGCCAGACTCCTCCTATGATAGCCCCCGAAATATCAGAAGGGAAAAAAGGAAGTATGACAAGGCTGAACTAGAGATCTCAAGTCATGAGGAGCGCCACACCCGAGGAAATAGACACGAAGAAGGCCGCAGGAGGCGGCATGGTAACTCAGATAGCAACATGGGGTCTTGGTTAAGGAAAGAGATGGTCAAGTGGGGAGTAAACCTCAAGACCGATGCAGGAGATGCCCGAGACGGTGAGGAGGAATCTCCCCTCGCAGAAGAAATAAGGTCAACAAAATTACCAAGACGATTCAACATGCCTACCATGACACCCTACAAGGGCCATACTGACCCAAAATCTCATATTAAAAGCTTTTTCCTATTAATGGAAGTCCAATGAGTAATAGGGGATGTCGTTTGTAAAGTATTCTCCCTAACCTTGGGTGGGTCCGCCATTCTATGGTACATAAGTCTAGCCCCAGGGAGCATCTGCAACTTCGCGCAACTCAAAAAATCATTTTTACGGCACTTCAAATGGGCATGCGATCCTAAAAAGACAATTGGGGAGTTAAGACTCGTGAAGCAGGGAGATGACGAGCCCCTGAAAGCCTTCATTGAAAGATACCATAATATGGTACTCGAGGTCGGGGGATATGAGTCCCTCGAGGCCTTGGAAAGTTTAAAGGGGGCCTTAAGGGTCGGAAAACTGTGGACTCACCTAAGAATCCAAGATATGCCGGATTATGCAACAACCCTGGAAATAGCCCGAAAGTTCGTTTTGTTGGAGAACGAAGAGAAAATCTCCCGGAGAATGACATCTATCAGAGAGAGGATGATAAGGGCAGAGGCCCCCCGCCGGCCAGATAGGGAGTTCAAAAAACCACCCCCGAGACGCAAGGAATTCAAGCCGATACCTCGGAACAACCAGGAAAGAGGAATCCTGAACCAAGTAAACCATATAGTCAGGGAAGAAGCATACATTCCTCTGAACAAACCACTAGGACAAATCATCATGGAGATCCAGGAAAAAGGCCTCTTGATAGAACCTAACCTCAGGAGATTTCCCCCAGATAAGAGAAATAAAACATCATTTTGCGTGCATCATAATTTGATAGGACATCTGACAGACGGGTGCAAAGACCTGTGGGAACAAATGGAAGACCTGGCTCAGAATGGATATTTAAATAAATACATTGACCATGAGGTTATGGCGGCTAGACAAATGGCACAACGCCGACAGGTAAATATCATCGCAAGAGGGAAAACACAAGCCGGAGATTCTAACCGGTCCAGAAAAAACTACAGCCGAGCTCGGGGGTCGGAGGTACTAGAAGCGGAACAATCCTCGGGAATACAAGGTGGAAGGTCGGTGCCAATATGTTACTGACGACGAGGATGCCGAGGTGAGTTCAAGCCGATACCTCGGAACAACCAGGAAAGAGGAATCATGAACCAAGTAAACCATGTAGTCAGGGAAGAAGCATACATTCCTCTGAACAAACCACTAGGACAAATCATCATGGAGATCCAGGAAAAAGGCCTCTTGATAGAACCTAACCTCAAGAGATTTCCCCCAGATAAGAGAAATAAAACATCATTGCGTGCATCATAATTTGATAGGACATCTGACAGACGGGTGCAAAGACCTGTGGGAACAAATGGAAGACCTGGCTCGGAATGGATATTTAATAAATACATTGACCATGAGGTTATGGCGGCTAGACAAATGGCACAACGCCGACAGGTAAATATCATCGCAAGAGGGAAAACACAAGCCGGAGATTCTAACCGGTCCAGAAAAAACTACAGCCGGGCTCGGGGGTCGGAGGTACTAGAAGCGGAACAATCCTCGGGAATACAAGGTGGAAGGTCGGTGCCAATAATGTTCACTGACGAGGATGCCCGAGGGGTGAGTTTTCCCCACGACGATGTGTTAATAATCAAGGCAACAATCAGCGGTTCAGAGGTAGACAGAATCTTGGTGGATCCCGGAAGCGCAGTGGATATAATCTCCAAAGAGGCTCTGGAAGGCCTTGGAGTGGAGTATGCAGCTCTGACCAATGACGGCACTCCCCTATACGGCTTCGAAGGTTCAACGGTCGTCCCATTGGGGAGAATATAATTGGCAATGACGATCGGAACTCGTCCCCGGACTCGGACGATCATGATAAACTTCACGGTGGTAGACTGCATGAGCAGTTATCAAGTCAATGTTGGTCGACCTTTCATGATGAAGACAAAGGCCGCAATGTCCTGCCATTACTTAAAGTTAAAATTCCCCACCCGGGAAGGGATCGGAATCGTGTGCGGGAGTCAGAAGACAGCCCGGAGCTGTTTTACCACCCTCTCACGGGAAACCCTCTGTGTTGAAGGAGGTACCCAAAAAAGACAAGTAAATGAAGACAGAGAAGAAGCAACGGAGAACTCAGGTCCTCGGCCAAATAAAGTTTCCCGATTAGGGGCGGTCGAAAAACTAGAAGAGACGAAACTTTTCGGACCTGGGAAGAGCGTAAAGATAGGGGGAAACTTAGAAGAAACCCTGAAATAGGGCCTGCTGAGGTGTCTAAATGAGTACCCGAACGTCTTCGTATGGGGGCACGACGACATGCCCGGGATTGATCCGAAATTCATCAATCACCGCTTGGTAGTAAACCCGTCACACAAGCCAGTCAAGCAAAAAAGAAGAACCTTTAATCAGGAGCGGTGCAGGGCAGTAGCGACCGAGGTGGACAAATTATTGAAAGTTGGTTTCATCAGAGAAGTAAAATACCCAGAGTGAGTATCAAACATAGTATTGGTGAAGAAGTCAAATGGAAAGTGGAGGATGTGCGTGGATTTCACCGACCTGAACAATGCATGCCCGAAAGACAACTTCCCACTGCCAAACATAGATCATCTAGTAGATACAACAGCCTACCAGGGACTGCTAAGCTTTATGGATGCCTTCTCAGGATACAACCAGGTCAAGATGCACCATTCGGACGAGGAGAAAACAACTTTTGTCACCGACCATGGGCTTTACTGTTATAAAGTGATGCCCTTCGGACTGAAGAATGCAGGGGCAACCTTTCAAAGGCTGGTCAACAAAATTTTCAAACCACTCATTGGCGCATCAATGTTGGTATATGTTGACGACATGATAACAATGTCCAAAGTGCCAGAATGCCACGTGACCGATCTAAGAAAAACCTTCGAATTACTAAGGAAACACAATTTAAAGCTCAACCTGGAGAAATGTGCTTTCGGAGTAGCCTCAGGGAATTTTTTGGGCTACATGGTAAGCTCCCGAGGCATAGAAGCCAATCCACAGAAGATCCAAGCCGTACTGGACTTAAAGTCTCCCAATACGGTAAAAGAAATGCAAAGTCTAACTGGCAGATTGGTCGCGCTCAACCGATTCATCTCCCGAGCAACAGAAAAGTGCCACCCCTTCTTCAAAATCATCAAGAATGCCAAAAAGGAAATCGACTGGACACCAGAATGCGAGGAAGCCTTCCTCCAGCTAAAACAATACCTAACACAGCCCCCGCTTCTAGCAAAACCACTCTCAAGGGAAAGCTTATACTTGTACTTAGCTGTCTCAGAGCACGCAATAAGTTCGGTGCTGATACAAGAGGTCGATAAGGTCCAAAGGACTAGTATATTATGTCAGCAAAGCTCTGTTAGATGCTGAGACCCGATATCCGGTACATGAACTGGTCGCCCTGTCATTAATCACTGCAGCCCAGAAATTATGACTCTACTTCCAAGCCCATCCTATTGGGGTTTACACCGACTATCCTCTGAGACAGATTCTATAAAAACCAGAAGTTTCGGGCAGGTTAATAAAGTGGTCGGTGGAGTTAAGTGAGCACGACATTTCTTACCTCCCAATGGTAGCCGTAAAAGGGCAGGCTTTGGCAGATTTTATCGCGGAATCACAGAACCCCAGGTCTTGACTGTGGGGGAAGGAAAATGAGAGATGTCAGTAGACGGCTCTGCCAGCTCACAAGGCAAGGGAGCTGGAATCATATTGAAGAGCGAAAAAGGTGAAGAGGTATTGTTCGCCCTGAAGTTCGCCTTCGAGGCCATAAACAATGAGGCAGAGTATGAGGCAATTCTGGCCGGTCTTAGGCTATGCGCGGTGGTGGGAGTCCACGACGTAGTGATAAGAAGTGACTCCCAGCTGACTGTTCAGCAGCTGAAAGGCGAATTCCAAGCCAAAGAGCCGAGTATGATAGCCTACTTGGCTGAAGTAAAAAGATTGGTGGGAAGAATGGGGAACGTACACTTTGAGCAAATCAGTCGAGAAGACAACTGCGAGGCAGACTCCTTGGCACGACTCGCGTCTTCGATAAAAGCAGAGAACCTCAGAATAGTCCCTCTAATCTGCCTCTGAGAAAAGAGCGTGGGAGAACTCGAAGTGAAAGTATTGGATAAGGAAGACAAAACCTCGTGGATACAGCCAATTAAGAAATATTTGGAAACAGTGGAGACACCCGAGGATAAGAAAGAAGCCAGGAAACTAAAATTCAAAAGCATCAAGTTCTCTCTGATCAAAGGAGTGCTCTACCGGAGGGGCCATACAGTACCCCTCCTAAGATGTTTAGCGGAAGAAGAGGCCGATTATGTACTCAGGGAAATTCATGCGGGCATATGTGGGAGTCACGCTGGAGGACAATCAATGGCTTTTAAAGCTTTAAGGCAAGGGTTCTATTGGCCAACTATGCATCAAGACGGCATGATAGTGGCCCGGAAATGTGAAGGATGTCAGAAGAATGCCAATATTCACCACCAGCCAGCACAAGCAGTTAACCACCCTGTCCAGTCCCTGGCCATTCGCTCAGTGGGGGATAGATATCATCGGACCAATGCCAAAGGAACGGGGACGGATGAAGTACGCCATTGTAGCCATAGACTATTTCACCAAATGGGTGGAAGCTGAACCCCTATCCACCATCACAGAGAAGAAGGCTACGGAGTTTCTGAAGAAGAATATTATTTACAGGTTCGGAATCCCTCGAGCCATCATCACAGATAACGGAAAGCAGTTCGATAGCAAAGGCTTCCGGAAGCTCTGTGAAGACCTCCAGATAGCCCCACAATTCGCCTCACCAGCCCATCACAAGTCAAATGGGCAGGTTGAGGCAACAAACAAAACGATTAAGGCAAATCTTAAAGCTCGGCTCGGATCCTTCAAGGACTTATGGGTCGAGGAATTACCAGAAGTGTTATGAGCACACCGGACAACTTATAAAAACTCCACAGGGGAAACTCTGTTTGCCTTATCATACGGATGCGAGGCAGTCATCCCAGCAGAGATCGGAATGACTACCCACAAGGTCCGCCATTTTGAGGACAAACGAAATGAAGAACTTGTCAAAAGTCACCTCGATCTAATCGAAGAAAAGAGGGAGAAGTCGACTATGAAAACAACGATCGATCAGCAAAGAATGGCCCACTTCTACAACAAAAGGGTTCGGACCCGTGTCTTTCTTCCAGGCGACTTGGTATTAAGAAAGGTCACCATGAACACCCAAAGGCCGGAGGAAGGCTCACTAGGCGCCAAATGGGAAGAGCCCTACAAAATTATGGAGGTGATAAGGGCAGGGGTCTACATTTTAGAACAGATGGACGGCACCTCATTAAGGAAACCTTGGAATGCCGATATGCTAAAAAAATATTTCCAATAGGTTCCTTTCCTTTTTTTCAGCAACCCAACAAGGGTTTAGAGACGCCGCAAAGAGTTGTAGAGAGGGTAGTACGTCCCCGAATATGAATAAAACTTTATCTTTCCAAAAAAGAAAAAGTCCACTCACTCTTCTAATTAAAATTGAAAGCCACATTCAAAATTCCGGGGACATACTCGATACGGAGGGATGATCAGAGGTCGAAGCATCAAACCCATGACATACCGATCACAAGTGCTACCATAAAAATCTCGGGCATAGACAATCCGACCTAACTCGCTCCACTTTCAAAAATCAAGACCACATCAAGGGGTAAAGATGTATAAATGAGCACGAGAACCCTTCGAAGTAGCCGGAGCACAACTACCCCACATCTTATATGTACCAAGGACATTCCGGGATGGTAATCACGGGGAGGGAGTGCCCCCGTAGGATAATCTGCCTGACCGGTTGGGGAGATACAAACGTAAGGAATGTGTTACCATATGTTTTGCCTACCCAATGGATCCGAGAGAAGCATAGCACGGGGATGGACGATACCCCCGTGGCGATTGCTTACTCCAGTGTTACCGAACATAAGGAGGAAAATGCCCTTAATGTCTCGAACACTCTTTGATCCCCATTTCTTTGATCATTCGGATCCTTGGGAAGCATAGAACGGGGATGGACGATACCCCCGTGGTGATTGCTTACTCCAGTGTTACCGAACATAAGGAGGAAAATGCCATTAATGTCTCGAACACTCTTTGATCCCCATTTCCTTGATCATTCGGATCCGTGGGAAGCATAGCATGGGGAGGGACGATACCCCCGTGGCGATTGCTTACTCCAGTGTTACCGAACATAAGGAGGAAAATGCCCTTAATGTCTCGAACACTCTTTGATCCTCATTTCCTTGATCATTCGGATCCGTGGGAAGCATAGCACGGGGAGGGACGATACCCCCATGACGATTGCTTACTCCAGTGTTACCGAACATAAGGAGGAAAATGTCCTTAATGTATCGAACACTCTTTGATCCTCATTTCCTTGATCATTCGGATCCGTGGGAAGCATAGCACGGGGAGGGACGATACCCCCGTGACGATTGCTTGCTCCAGTGTTACCGAACATAAGGAGGAATATGCCCTTAATGTCTCAAACACTCTTTGATCCCCATTTCTTTAATTATATGGATCCAAGAGAAGTATAGCACGGGAAAGGATTGTGCCCTCGTAGCGTATACTTGCTCCAACGTTGTAAGGAGGAGCCCTCGAACAGTACACAGGCTCCATGGAGACCTGAAGTATAGAGGATGTGTCATTACCATTTTAAACGCTCTTTGATCCAAATCCTGGTTCGTCGGGACTCTGAATTGAAAGATTCAGGATTGTGTTTTGGAAACCTTGGACAGGACGTTGTTTTAAGGAATCCGTACTGATTGTTTACATTTTAACGTTTTTAAGCATTGAGTCACCCCCCGTTTCTTTTTTAAATTTTAAAGTTTTTGTTTTTGTTTTTCGCCGATCTGGTAAGGGGATGCCCGTGTCAGACTCGGTAGGGCTTCAAAAGGATGACTCGCTTCCCTTCTGAACAAGTCCCAAAGACTATTCGGCTCGGGGCTGGATTTCGTTCCGCCGAGCCCACTTGATTATTCGGCTCGGGGCTGGATTTCGTTCCACCGAGGTCACCTAGATTATTCGGCTCAGGGTTGGATTTTGTTCCGCCCAGGCCACTTGATTATTCGGCTTGGGGCTGGATTTCGTTCCGCCGATGCCTCTTGATTATTCGGCTCAGGGCTTGATTTCGTTCCGCCGAGGCCACTTGATTATTCGGCTCGGGGATGGATTTCGTTCCACCGAGGTCACCTAGTTATTCGGCTCAGGGCTGGATTTCATTACGCCGATGCCATTTGATTATTCGGCTCGGGGCTGGATTTCGTTCCGCCGAGGCCACTTGATTATTCGGCTCGGGGTTGGATTTCGTTCCGCCGAGGCCACTTGATTATTCGGCTCGGGGCTGGATTTCGTTCCGCCGAGGTCGCCTAAATTATTCGGCTCAGGGCTGGATTTCGTTCCACCGAGGCCATCGTGTTTCTCTAAGCTCGGAGTCGGGTTACGTCCCACCGAGTCCTTCCTTTTAGTCTGGGGACGTAACATTCCCCGAGAGCCAAGTGTTTCTCTAAGCTCGGGGTTGGGTTACGTCCAACCGAGTCCGTCCTTTTGGTCTGGAGACGTAACATTCCCTCAAAGCCAAGTGATTCTCTCAGCTCGGGGTCGGGTTACATCCCACCGAATCCATCTTCTCAAACTGGGGGCGTAACATTCCATCAGTGAGCCAAGTGTTTCTCCTAGCTCGAAGTCGGTCCTCAAGTTGACGTTTTTGGGAGAGCAACCGGAGCAAGTCACGAAGGATCAAAAAAGAAAAGTGGAACAGAATTATACAAAGTATTCACATAAATAGGGACCTGGAAAAGAGTTATTACAAAACATATATATATATATATATTATTATATATATATAATATAATATAAAGTATGTTCAGGATTACACGGGTCCCTGTTCGGGTTACCCCTTGTCAGTCAGCCCGCGCAGGGGCAGGTGGTTCTTCTTCAGCAGGCTCAGATGACGGATGGCTCGGCTCGCCTTCGGGAGGTGGGATAGCAGCTTCTGCATCGACAACCGGGGAAACCCCTACTTCAAGGATCGAATGAGGAACCTCAGGTAGGTTCTCGTCAGGAGCAGGAACCTCGGGTCAGTCCTCGTAAGGAGCTGAGAGGACCGGAGCGATCGAAATCGGGTCCGGATCCATCACTTCTTCGGGAAAAGGGAGTAAGCATTTCTGAAACTCCTCCTCGGACATTTCCCCTTTACAGAAGCGAATGGCCGCATGGATAGGCCCCATGTGCAGGTCAGGCAGCACCATCGGAATAATTTCAGCACAATCACCAACCTCTTCGAGACGGATGGAGTCCATCTCGACCTCCAACTCAAGTTCTCTTCTCCTAAGGTCGGCACGGGCCCGTTCCAATTCCTCATCTTTGGCCCTCAGCTTAGATTCAACACTGCGCACCCACATGCATGATCATTTTATCAGCCTGAGCAGCCTCCAAGTCCTTGTTAGCGGCATCAGCATTTTCTCTCTCTAAATAGGCAGCAGCCCGAAGAGCTTTGTTTGTTGTATGAGCCTCAACAGCAGCCAGCTCCAGATTTTTTATGTTATCTCCTTTGCGAACCAGCTCGGCTTCCGTTTCAGAGAGTCGGTTCTGAAGCCTCTACGTTTGGCCACCCTCGGACAGAAGGCTCAGGAGGAGATCCTTATTCTTGGCCGCAAGATATGTCGCCTATCAAAAAGAAACAGAAAATCAGAAATCAAACTAAGTTATGTACTCACGGCGGGAATAAGGGAAGAATAACTACATTTGCCATCTGAGAACACAACAAGGTAACCACATCCTCGGGAGAGAGATCTTCCAATCTCAGAATTTTGGCCGGAGGGACCGCCTTGACCAGTTCATTGATTGCCGGCACCAGATGAGAAGTGGCCTCCCGAATGTCCTGACCGAGGTCTTCTACGCCAAGAATCACGGCGCCTTTCTGTTTTTTGGAGGAACCCTCCGGCACTCTCTTCTCTTTCCGAATGGGCTGCCTCTTGCTCATGACCCGTTCCTCCTCCGCCTCCCGGACCAGCTCGGCTTCCTCCGCCCCGAATGGATGCTTCCTTTTTCTGGTAGGTTTTGATGGGCTGGCAGGACGAGTAGAGACTGCTGGAGATGCCCTGGATTGAGGAGATAATCTTCGGGTAGCTGACGGGGCCGCCTCTTCAGCCATCTTTTTAGCCTCGGTTGCTGGCCGTTTCCGGGAGGACCCGGCTCCAGTGTGGCCGATTTTCTTTGTTACACCGACCACCTGATCCAAGTATTTTGGCCTTTTCGAAATACCTACAAAAAAAAAAAAACAAAGGCAAAATGGTGGTCAGTCCAGAATCTGAGCAAATTCAAAATATCATCATGCCAAGCAAACAAAGAGATTGGTTAGAAGGTTAGTAAAGCCCACATATCCGCCCCGGGACATTCGGAGGAGCAGTCCGAATCAGGCCTGACTCGAGAAAGGCAACATCATTAACCAATTGCTTCCAATGTTCGGCATAACGCCGAGCCCAACGCACTCGCTGGCGGACCTGATGGGAAACCTTAGGAGCGTCCCCCCAACAAGCTGGGAAGAATTAAAGAAGTTAAAATCCTATCATAAAATCAAAAGTAAGAACGCTAAGGATTAAAATCCTAACCTCCCGCTCTAAAGATATCTAGGATAGAGACCTCCTCTTCGTACGATCTCAGAACTCGTCCCCAATCTCATGTGGCCCAGAACCATAAATCTTTGAAGTTTTTGTTGGATTCGGGGAGTTTACCGACAATATTTGACGAGTCAGCATAAGTAAAGAGGTAGTACCAACCATGGTGCGTTCTTGGGTTGGCATTCAGTCGATATAGCCTCTTCACTTCTTCAAGGCAGGGTTCGTCGAGCCGCGCCCGACTCCAAATCACATATAGCCTGGACAGAATCCTCCAGCTATTCAGGCTTAATTGGCAAAGGGCGATCTCCATCTCGGCCAGCATCCAGGCGAAATAGCGTTGCATCGGCAGCAGAAGTCCACACTCAAAGAAAGCCGGAAGAAGAGCCATTGAACCCTCATCAGGTTGGCTAGCACGATCCATTGGCCCGGAGACTTCAAGTGCGATATCTATCGGAATGTCATATCGTTGCCGGAGAATTACGAGGTCTTCTTCAGTTATCTTGGAATGATGGTCCATATCCAGAGCCGAGGAGTTAAAATCACCGGGTTCTGGATCCTTTCGAGGGATCCTCTGATGGTAAGTATCCTGTTCAATTTCGGAAGGGGTGGGGGTAGTATCAAGCTCCTCTATACTTGGTGCCCCCGAGCTCGAGGAGAGCTCTTCAACCAGGGGAGACGGAGGTTTAGAGAGGTTTGCAGAGGAGAACCTGGTGTCAGACATCCCTGACATCCAAGAAATAAAAGAAAAAATGGGGGGAGGTCAGTCTATAGCTAATTTCTGAAGCTAAGCTTATGAGTTCTAAATGTCATAACAACATCGATCAAGCCATAAATCTCTCCCTAACAGCACAAAACCAAAACACAAAAAAAAGGGGGCGAAAAGAAAGGAACAAAAGGGAGCAGGATTCGCAACACATGGAAAGCAAAAGCAAAAAGGTCGTTCAGAAGACTTACTTGTTTCTTTTAAAAGGGTTGCAGATTGCTCGGAGCGGTCTGTTCGTTCTGAGGATTCATTGGTCACAGCTAAAAAAGAAGAGTTCTCATGGTGGGGGAGATCGAAGAGTTCGTGAAAGAATGCAACATTGTTTACTCCGTTTTATTATAGTCTGATCGGTGCACTTGAGTCCGTTGGATTGAACGAAAGCGTCAGATTTACACCACGTGTCGCTTTTTAGAATAATCTTTCAGAATTGGATAGACGGATGAGATTGGACGTCTTTTTAATTGACCATAACGGTCGGATTGTTTCGCTTTTTGGCGGGAGAACGACGGATGGTTGACAAGTGGCAGGCTCCCGTCAAACCCTAGAAGTGATCTGATGGGCATTTAAGAGGATGTGACGGTTACGCGTCTCGAGGGATGGATTACAGAGGGACAATAAAGGAAATTCATGTTGGGAGGAAGAAAGTCAAGCCAAACACCCGAGTCAGACCGATCATGATGTAAATATGGGCCAACGATATTTCTCCTTCAAAAAGATCAGCTATTAGTTCATCAACCATACCACTCTTATATAGTTCCCGACACCAACTTGTATAACTCGTTGGAACCGAAAACTAGGGGACAGATGTTGATGGTGTTTTTAGGTCCTAAGTTATTTAAGGAGTACGGCAGGGGTAAAAAGGGTAATTCCCTTCTTGATCGAGACCATTAATACCGACCCGACCACATGAGTTAGGGGCCGAGCACTTTATGATCGGTAACCGAGCACTTGGGTTCAGATGACCGGGAAATTATCAGATCGGTAACAACATTCTCATTTCAAATGACCATTATGGCCGACCTCATGAAGACCGAGCACATGGCGAGGCGTGCTCAGGAAGATAATGCATCCTATTTTTACGGATAAGATGACAAGTTATCCTACCTTCATGGGGTAAACTGATAAGTCAGTGTCCTAGTAGGATAAATGGAGTGAATGTAGTTTTGACTAGGAATCCTTATGGGAAAATGAAATTGTTTCAACTAGGAAATTATTGTAGGAGAAATAATCTGATTTCTACACTATTATAAATAGGAGGTAGAGTATGCGTAAGGGGCATCAGGATCAAAATCAGAATCAATATCAAGATTATTACGATCAGACTTGTAAACACAAAACAGAGCAGAGAAGCATATTTCAGTAATAAAGTATCACCCGTTCTGTGCCCGTTGACGTAGGTTGGATCTGATCCGCCGAACCACGTTAAATCTCTTTGTCGATTGGCGTATTTATCTGTCTTTTGCTAAGTTTGCTTTTGGTTCCCCCATAACCGAACAAATTCACTATTGAGGGAGAATTTTCTCGGGAGTAATATTCACATATTGCCCTGAGACCAAAATCAGTCGTCAACACAAACTATTCACAAAACAGCCAAATGTAGGTTTTAATGAATAAACTGAGAAGAAAGTGAGGCTGATGAGACAAGGGTAATTTAAAAAAACGTACATATATATAACTTTAATCTTATATTTTGCTTAGGGTAATGCTGGAATTAAATAAAATTAACGTATAAGTTTGGGTTAATGAGATAAATCGGGTTTCAAATATCATTATATTAAATGGTATAAATTTGTTTCATTTTAAAATTTGACCTGACCCAACACAGAGTCTTATATTCAAATTTTGAATTAGATTTTAATTTTTAGCTTAACCTGACCAAAACGGCTCAAGAAACCTTATTAAATTTTATTTTCCAAGTGTGTATGTATATATACATATTAAACTATAAATTATTATTAAAAAAAATATAACAAATAAATATTCGAGATTTAACGAGATATGAAATATGATCGAAATAATTTTTTATTCCAATTATATTAAAGATGAGACGGTGTCCCCAAGGGGTGTGGCTTGGTGGTGTAGGGTCCAGGATCTCACCTTGAGGTTCTGGGTTCAAATCCAGGGGATGCACTTCTTGTTAGACCTGGCCGCCGGTTCGGTTCCGGTTCGGAACCGAACCGAACCGGCCGGTTCACGGTTCCACAAGTGTGGAACCGGAACCGAACCGGTTAATTCCGGTTCGGTTCCGGTTCCACACTTAAGTGGAACCGGAACCGTAAACCGAACCGGAACCGAACCGGTCGGTTCCGGTTCGGTTTACGGTTCCCCTTTCGGTTTTTTTTTTTTTTTTTTTTTTAATAATAAATTTTAAAAAATAAAAAAAATTCTATAATCGTAATGTTTTTTCATACTATCACATCATTTTTATAGAATCTTTTTTTTATAAAATTCTTTTAACATATAATCCTTTTTATAGCCAACTCTTGGCTAGTGCTTTCTTTATATAAGCGATGTGGGATATTTGTTACTTGGCTATTGTGTCCCACATCGCTTATATAAAGAAGTCAATAACCAAGAGTTGGTTATAAAAAGGATGTGGACATTCATGTTTTAGTATTGCAATTTTAAACCTCATTAAGTCATTATTATTAATTAAAAAAATTGAGATTTACTTGTGGAACCTTACGGTTCCATGAAAATATTTTTTTTTTTTTTTTTTACTTCCGGTTCCAACCGGAACCGTACGGTTCCGGTTGGAACCGCTGGAACCGTTCGGTTCCAGCGGTTCCAACCGGTTCGATCAGGGTAAGAACCCTAACCGAACCGGTCAGGTTCCGGTTCGGTTCCGGAACCGGAACCGGAACGGTTGGAACCGGAACCTTCCGGTTCCAACCGGTTCGGTTCCGGTTCCGAACCGGAACCTTGGCCGGGTCTACTTCTTGTAAGAGTCTGGGACAGCCGGTGGTTTTACCTGCGCCGCGGTCCAGAATGGGTGGTTTGATGGCGGAATTTCCATCGTTTCCAAAAAAAAAAAAAGATGAGACGGTGATTAACAAATCCCAACCAGTGACATCCTAATGTTGGATGATTCGGCGGAAATCCATTAGAGGCTGGGGGAAATCCATTCGAGTCTGACGTCATTTATATGATGATTTTTTTTTATTTTTTTTGCGAATAAAAATTCGGGGATGCAGGGAGTATTTAATTAAGTGCATGGATTTAATCTTTTTCATTGCTGGGCAGGCCCAGACTATTTTATGCAAGGCCCAGTTCGAACCAGCCCATACCACACATTTAAAGCACAGGGCCAGGCCCGTGTACCCAGGCCTACCTCAAATCTAACCGGGCCAATAAATAAATGAATCATGATCCATTCATTATATAAGCAACCAAACAACCTTCCATTCACTTAAATCAAATAATCCGTTTTCCTTATACATTTTATATATGTGAAGAAATTGAGCGCAAGAGAGAGAGAATCATAACTACCTTAAACTAGGAACTACTTGCAAGCAATAGGGTAGTCCACTGGTCCTTGCTCGAGACTCAGCTAGCTATATGAAAGAACCATTGCCAGCATCATCTGTTCGATAAAGACGACACCACTTGGAACTATCGCCACGAAACTTCTGGTCCATTTGACGTAGATCTAGCCTCCGCTAGAGAAACAGCCATAGCCAACATCATCTGTTCCTCAAAACTCTCCGGAACTATGGGCACTGTGACATTTTGGAAGTTGCCTCCAATTTCTTCTGATGGCGGCAATGAAGAAATTCCATCTGCATCTTCTGTCAGATCAGAGCTTGCATAGCTAGTCCCTGCTTCACCCACCTCTGATCCACGATCAACACGCCATTCTCCATCTCTTGTCACTGTCATCCTGCCATCCGGTAATGTGTTAACCGAGCTCTCTGCAGGAGCATAATTTTCTACATCCTGACCTGCTCGATAGTAAAGCCTACTACTGTCTGGAAGCATGTTGAATGATGACATATTTCCACTATTAGTCATTGAGGATTCTCCAGTCATTTGCTGATGCTCAGCGAGAGAAGCTACAGCACAAGCAAGACCGCCAGAAGAGGATGACGATGAACCAGCCATTGAAGCCATACTTGATGAGACATAACGATCTTCAGTTACATACTGTTCAGGAGGAGCAGCATCATAAGTTGGGCTTCTCTGTCTGCCATTGTCCTGCAAAAGTCATTTTAAACCAATTACAAAGAGTCAGAGCAAGTTGGATAATCAGAAAACCAAAATAGAAGTCAGCACATCAAGGCTGAATACAGATATAGATTCGTTCAACGATAATCATAGTAGTAACTAACATATTTCATGGTTCTTAACATAAATTTATACCAACCAAAGATCATTTCTAAAATTCAGAAAAGATTCCCCTCAAGTTGAAGCCATCACATATTCCTATACAATCCGCTATTTCATATGTGACTTCGGGGTTCCTTGCAGAAATATGAGTATGCCCTCTCTTGGGAGTGGGTTTTTTCCCCACTCCTACTGAAATTGGCCATTTTCTCCTAACAAATTTACCTTTTACAAGGAAATAAAGATACAAAAAAGTAAGCTTCTCTAGAAACTTCAACTGATTAAGAACTGAACAACAGTATCTCAAGGTCATGTTGAACTGCACAAAGGGTACGTGAGCCAAGGGAATTCTTTGTCGTTCCAGAATGGTTCCAGTCATAAAAAGCATTCGTAAAAATCTACGAATTACCGCCAATCTTGACCTAGGGTAGGCCATAATAATAGAATAATTGACAGATGCCAAATCGGAAATTAGTTTCATATTAAGAGACTTTTTCTATATGATATGCCTTGAATGCAGATTACGCCACTGCTTTGGAAAAGAAACAAAAAGGACTGACAGAAATAGAAAGTTGAAAGAAACCATACTAATATGTGATAATCCAATCAGTAGATTGAATACTTATAACACCAGCAAGGATGAAACAATAAAACTAAATAGTAAATATTTAGAAACCAAACAGAGATATGTAATTCAAAACTTGCAGTTTGTGATTTTTGTCGTTTACCGTGTAGTGTGTACAGTGATTCATGGTCCGAATTCTAGACTGTGGCAGAATAGCAGATGTCCACAAGAGAGAAGGTATATATATATAAACCCTATATGTATACATACATGTATGTGTACACCTATAACATGCCAATATATATATCCAATGCTTTGAACATAAAGATCTCCATAGGCTTGATTATGACGCACCGACAACAACCCTTCTAGAATACTGACCAATACTTTCTAGTTAGATTAAAAATCATATTTGTTTTTCTCAAGAAAATTACTAATATTGATAAAAAGCAAAATAATGAAGACACAAATGTCACTTTTGTAGCAAATATAATGCTAGGACTTCATTTACAGCAAAAAGTACTACATTATAGGCATAGCTCATGCCCCTTGTATGATATTTCACGTAATAACACACGTTACTTGGTCATCTAGGAAGTAGGAACTATCTAAATGTATCCTTGATAAGAAGCACGCATCGCCCTTCTCCGGAAGGGGATTTTCCACAAACTCAGGCAACCACGACTCCCAAAAAAAAACCCTGGCCTAGCCTAGAATGATATGATACCAATAATTCCATTTCTCACGCAAAAGCATTATCTTGTATCGGCAATCTCTAAGACAGCAATCAAAACCAATTAAACACATCAAGTAGAGGTATATGTAAGCTAAAATGATAGGCATGTTATGGGAATGACGATGGATCACTTAATATTAAAATCTAAACTTTTGGTCATCCCTACCTCCACCTATAAAAAAAAAGTCCATTCCTACTTTTAAGCCCATGAACACCAAGTAACACCACAATTTGTTTTTCTTTTTTCAAAAAGTTCTTAGTCCCGAAGTTAGTGTGATGATAAATAGGACTTTCTGGCATATAAAGCGGCATGCTAAAACATTCAGTCCCAAACCTCTCCATTCAATTATTCTAATTGCAAATGTTTCTAGGTCCCTTAAAAACAAAATCTTGTCTTTATCAATATCTTAGTAGAACTTCTATACAATAAAACATTAAAAATGAAAATGGACAAGATCAAAAACTTGAATTTTTTCTTGATTAGAGATCAGTTAAGCTTTGAGGGATTTCTGAATGCGTGGAGTTCCCTTTCCTATTTTCTTTTTCCTAACTGCCAATCACATGCCTAATTTTTACTCAGACAAGGCCTTAAATCAGGAGAGAATCCATATCTCAAGCATAGAATATCTCTATTTTGAAACAACTATAATTTATGTTATATAAAACAACTCTTCGCAGATGAGTAACCTTCTAAGTCATTTGCTTTAGATTCTCTGTGCTGTGCTAATTTTAAACATGTGTCTAAGTTGCATATACCTGAATGGAAAGCCAGATTGCTTCCATGACCATTATATCTTCCAAATCAAGGTCAAACTCATCATCCCTGCAAAGTAAAGGAGACATAAATAATAGTACAACATAAAATCATCTCCTATATAAAAATCAATTTGACCTTTCATTATCAGAAGCAGATCAAATTCTACAGATGACGTCATAGGTTGAGATTAACTTTAAAATGTTTATGCATAAGAAAAATTAAAAGATTCACTGAGGATATAAATTGAGCCTGCTGCTACAGTGAAAAATGAGAGTATAATTCAAGGGATGGAACTTTTAGTCCCAAGGATTATAATTCTCTAAGCATCTAACTCAACCTCCGGTGAGTGTAACTGACTTTGCATCTCAGTCTTCACTTCTCATCAATCCCTAAGACTTCTATACTTAAAGCATAAAATCTTCACAAGCTGTACACATTACTATGAGTTTTGTCAAAACCCTACAAAGAAAACATTGAACATCATTTCTCATCCCAAAAGAGAGAGTTGCGAAGCACTGATATTCTCTTTAAAGATGTTGCTTTCACCAGAACTAATACAATTTGTTAGCAAGTTCACACCAATCTTTATGTTGTTCTAATGACTCAGCTTATTTAACAACCACCACTCAAGCCCCATGACAAATACACTTCATTTGCCCATGTCATTCAGCACATTCTATAATCACCACAACTCACAATATATTCATGTAATCCGTGTCTCCATTAATGCATATAATAATCAGAGGCCCAGTCTGAACCAGGAAAGAGGCCAAGGCTTATCAGTGTAACAAAAGTCATTAAGCAACACCCTGTCTTGCATCATATAGCTGGTCGAATGGAAATTGACTGCAATCTAATAAAGGTTTACTATTTAGGAGACCAAGTTAGAATCTCAGATACAATACCACCAATTCTAGTCTCCATAATTTAACCATTCATACACTTGCAAAAAAGAGAAAAATGAAAGAAACGAACAGGACAAGTCAGCTTTATTCTGCTAACCATAATCCAGTCTTATCTTTTTGTTATTTAACCACAATTTGAAAAGATTCAAATCTTCATAGCCACAACACCACATGCAAACCTCAAGCTTAGGTGCCCTTCTTTTAGTAGGATTTGGCTTATTTATTTAGTTTAGACTTTGTTTCTTTAGGCTTTTGACCTAGCCATTAAAAATAGACCTTCTTTACTTTCCTATTAAAGAAAAAAAATTGTGATTTTAGATTTGGACAGTACAAATACTAATAACAATTGTCCCTCTATCTTCTCTGTTCTTTTATCTCCATTCACCCCCCCCCCCCCCCCCCCCGCACGGTTTCATTTCTCTCTCTCCCTTTCCCTTTCCAGTTCTTCAGCAATAGATCATATATAATTAAATAGATCTATATTTACAATCAGGCCCAGTCACCAAGGAGAGAACAAATATCCACATAGCTTGCAAAGCTCAACCTCCACTTGACATTGACTATAAAGTCCAATTTTCTACAAGTACAACCTTATCTAATTCAGAACAAATTCAATATTTCTCATAGATGCAAGATAAAAAGTATTTATAGGATAAGAATAAACAACATAAAATCTACAAAGAATTATTAACAGATTCCCGAAAACATTTGAGCTCTCCGTTTTCGATTCAGCAATTTTCTTTGTTTTGTAACTTTCTTATTTGGCCATTACCAATGGAAAAAACAATAACAATAATGCACAGCTTCAAACAAGAATAACATGCAAACAGTCAAGAATGCTCCATACCCATTTACCCTACGATGGGAAGGTTGCCCAATTGTAGGAGAGGCACATAAGTCCTGAAAAGAGACACTTCCCTCGCCTTCAGCAGATCTAGATGGAACTGCAAACAAAGAAAAATTTATAAGATTTACTCTTCTAAGAGTAAATGGAACACTGATATAGAGTTAGAAGCCAAATTTCAGAGAGATGATACCTGCTGAATCGTATGCAACCTCCCCCGGTGCTACAATTGTTCTTGAAGAACTTGATTCTTGTCTTTTTTGCATTCTCTCTTCCTCATCCTGAAGTTCCTGCTGCCGCATCCTAATTTTTGCTTCTATAACACGCTGTTCTTCCTGTATAATTGGGAAAGAAGTAAATTACATTTTCCAAAGCCAAATATATTAGCCAAGCATTCCACAATTTCAATAAAGAAATAGAGTTGACCAGAAGTAACCAGATCTTACAATTTGCTCCATGCCCTTTTCCTCCTTTGTTTTCACACCTCGAAACTCCACAGCATAATTTGCGGTTTTACAAAAAGGACACCTCATAAAGTTAAGGAATACAGACATTGAAAATACGAATTCAAAAATGAAAACAAAAAGACAAAAAGAGTTGCAGTATATTTCAAAGTTGAATGCATTGCATTAGAACTGAAGGATACTGAGTAGGGCGAGTTGAATTAGGATTCTTCATCTGTAGAAAACACTCTGATGCAGAAAAGACAAATCAAATTGCACACAAATGTTAATAGCTATATTTATATTATTAACACTCTAATCCAAAAGGTACATATCCAATCACTGAGCAAACCACCTGTACAAATGCCCTTCATGCAGCATCTTGATCGATTGAGACTTGGATAATACTACGAAAAAAAGCAAGAAATGAGAAATTAGTTAAAATAAAAAAAATTAAAGGCCATCTAACTAATCTGGTTAGTCATCAAGGAATGGACAAGAAACCAGAGATATAACATGGAGTTCTTCATATTTTTTAAGGCCATCTAACTAATCCGGTTAATCATCAAGAAATGGACAGGAAACCAAAGATAAAACATGGAGTTCTTCATATTTTTTAAGACCATCTTACTAATCTGGTTGGTCATCGAGGAATTGACAGGAAACCAAAGATAAAACATGGAGTTCTTCATATTTTTTCCTATAACAGCACCCCAGCAGAAAAGTGGGTCAAGATTGCAATTAATGACCACTAAGTGAAGTAGAAAATTTAATAGCTTTACAGACCTAATTCATCAATTCATCCTCAATTTTCCAAACACCAGAGGAGGTCAATGAAAGCCAATAACAAACAACAAACATACGAAAGTCAATTATTAAAGAAAAACAAACCAAGAAGCAAATGGGGCACTCTTCGAGATCACAGCAGCACTCTTCATCCCCAGGATAGCAAGGCGCGAGCTTCGACTCGAGAATTAGCTTCCTAAGCTTCTTAACATCCACATCTTTATGAACATACAGTCCCTGCGGTTTCGTGTACTTCTCATCCACCACTTGTCTTCTCCTTCCCAGCTTATTACCCATCCAATATAATCTCCTCTGTTCTCCTCCCCTCTTTTCTTTATTATCTGAATCACCAAACAACCAAATCAATTACAAGAAACGAGAATGGAAACTAAACATATCACTCCAATCCAATTATTTCTTCACCTAAATTGAGTCTTAAACCCTAATCCATGTATTACACAACAGGAATTCTGCTAAATCGACGCAGGATAACATTTTCACATCCTGCAAGAACAAAAACAGAAAGCAAAGCACTTTATAACAACAAAAATCACCACATCTAAAACCCTAACTTCCTTCAATTTTCAAATTTCAGTAAAAATAATAACAAAAAGTAACCTTACGAAATGAATCGTTTTCAATGGCATCCGGATTGGCTAGAAGTTACTTCTCACGAACATTTTCCCACAAACACTGCAAACATCAAAACATAAACAAATAAAAAAACAAAATCCAAAAAATAAGAAAATTAAAGCATAAAGCATCAAGTTAATTAATTAATTAATTAACCAAAATTGACACTGAAAATTGAACAAACCTTGAAATCGGTGAAGTGATTTTAATTTTTAATTTTTAATTTTATTCATAAGAAGAGAAATAGAGAGAGAGAATGGAGAGATCGAGAGATTTGCTAACAACAACTGAAACACAATCAGAACTTTCTCTGTTATAATCAGACAAAACAAACCCAATATATTTTATTTTTATTTGTTTATATTTTATTATTATTATTATTATTATTTATTTCCTTATTTGGCTTTTTCATATTTAATATTCACTCATAATTTTTGATTTTGTGAAAATTGTGAAATTACTACTTTGGGCCTGGTTTGTTTTTTTTTGGGATTAGACGGGAAACTTGTGATGAGAGAGAGAGGGAGGGAGAGGGAAGGAAGGAAGGCACGAAACGGTGGAGTATTAGAGGAGGAAAGAATCCAACGTCAGCATCAATCCGAAAGGATGTGATGTCCACGCGCGGAGAAGAGACGCGTGATGATGCCGATATTATTCAAATAAATAGATCCAACATCACAAGTTAACGTTATTAATATACGATTAATTTATATTTGACACAATTAAATAAAATTATTAAATTAGTTACATGATTACTCTTTTTTTTTTAAATAATTGAAAATTTCGCCGTCAAACTATCTCTTTCGGACTTAAACGGAACAGGTAAAATCTCCGATTGCCACATATCCATGGATTCAAACTCAGGATTTGAAGGTCAAATCTTAAGCTCTATACCATAAAATCACGCCCTTTGGGGATGACACAATTACTCTTAATAAAGGATACTCTTATTTATGAATGGTAAAAATCCCTATAAGATAGGGTCTGGTATGTTAAAGTCGGGTATGAATAAAATTTTCTATATTCGTTGATTAGACGGCCGAGTATATGTATTAACATCCAATACTAATAGAGGTAAAAATAATCAAATGATGGGTATTGGATGGACGCATCGGGATCTAGTTTGATAATGTATGATACTAATAAAATTTTTATAGTTGTTTGAATGAGTCAAATACGAATATTTATATTCACGTATTATATCCAACTTATTATCATCTATAATTTTGCGTGTTGACACAATGACATATGTTATAAATTGTAATGGTTCATTTGGCACGCAACATAACACAACATTAGGACCATGTATAGTATTAACTTAATACAATACAATGATTGATGACAATGTCGCCTCATGTATTGTATTACTCAATGTTGTCCACATTGTATTAACGAATGATAAGGGAACGATGAGATTATGACGCATTACATTAAATATATATATATATATATATATATATATATATATATATATATATATATATTATTTATTCACTAATCATCAATATTATTTTATTTGTATTATAATTAAAATATTAATATTAAAAATATTATCAAAATAAAATATATTATTAAAATATTAAAAATCAATATTAAAATAAAAATTAATTTTAAAATATTAAATACTAATATTAAAAAAATATTAAAAATCAATATTAAAATAATTATAAAATATTAATATTAAAATTTAAAAATATTATTAAATTATTAATATTAAAATATTAATTTTAGTATTAATATTAATATATTAAAAAAAATTAAATAATTTTTTTTAATATAATACAATGTACTACCAAACATTATACAATGTTTATATGATACAATATTATTGCAATGCACTTTAATATAATACATCATGCATTAAATTAGGGGTGTTCATAGGATCGGGTCAACCTAACTTGTTATCATTGATATTTTTGCCTATTGACACAATGACATATGTTATAAACCGTAATGGTGCGTTTGGCGCGCAACATTACACATCTTTATGACCTTATATAGTATTAACTTAATACAATACAATGTTCAATGACAAGGTTACCTCCCGTATTGTATTATTTAATGTTGTCCACACTGTACTCACGAATGATGAGGAAACGGTGAGATTATGACGCATATTTAAAAAAAAATTATTCTATAATCATTAATATTATTTTATTTATATTACAATTAAAATATTATTAAAATACTAAATACTAATATTAAAATATTTATATAATATTAAAATTTAATTAATATTAATATTAAAAATATTATTAAAATATTAATATTAAAATATTAATTAATTTTAAAATATTAATTGTATATTAAAAAAATACTAACATAATTATAAAATATTAATATTAATATTAAAAAATATTATTAAATTATTAATATTAAAATATTATTAAAATATTAATTTTAGTATTAATATTACTATATTAAAAAATTAAATAATTTTTTTTAAAAATATAATACAATGTAGTACCAAACATTATACAATGTTTATATGATACAATATTATTGCAATGCACTTTAATATAATACATCATGCATTAAATTAGTGGTATTCATAGGATCGGGTCAACCTAACTTGTTATCATTCATATTTTTGCCTATTGACACAATGACATATGTTATAAACCGTAATGGTGCGTTTGGCGCGCAATTAGGACCTTATATAGTATTAACTTAATACAATACAATGTTCAATGACAATGTTACCTCTTGTATTGTATTATTTAATGTTGTACACACTGTACTCACGAATAATGAGGAAACGGTGAGATTATGACGCATATTTAAAAAAAAAATTTATTCTATAATCATTAATATTATTTTATTTATATTACAATTAAAATATTATTAAAATACTAAATACTAATATTAAAATATTTATATAATATTAAAAATTTAATTAATATTAATATTAAAATATTAATTAATTTTAAAATATTAATTGTATATTAAAAAAATACTAACATAATTATAAAATATTAATATTAATATTAAAAAATATTATTAAAATATTATTAAAATATTAATATTAAAATTAGTATTAAAATATTAATTTTAGTATTAATATTAAAATATTAATATATTAAAAATTTATTATTAAAATAAAAAATAATTTTAATACAGTACAATGTAGTACCAAACATTGTACAACATTTATATAATACAATATTATTGTAATGCATCTTAATATAATATATCATGCATTAAATAATATAATACATTATGCCAAACACACCTTAATGGTGTATTTACTTAAGGGAAATGTGAATGGGGGATTATGAATCATTTACAATAAGGTTGTTTACTTCCTAAAATTGAATAAAAATGGTAATGATAATGGGAGTGGGGACCATATATTTGGCAATGGGGAATGAGAATCACATTCCCACCACCCCATGGGAATGAGATTCTCATTCTCATTATTAATGAGAAATTACAATATTACCTTTAAGATAATTAATTAATATTAATTTATAAATAATAAATAAAATGTATTAATAATTAGTCAATAATTAATAAAATAATAATATTTACTATTTTAATAAAATAATAATTTAATAAAAGATTATATTAATATTTAGTAATTTAATACATTAATAAAGTAATAATTAATTAATACTTAATTTATAAATAATAAATAAAATTAATAATAAAATAATATTTAATATTTTAATAAAAGAATAATTAAATATTGAGTAATTTAATACATCAAAAATTAATAATAAATAATAAATAATAAATTAATATATAATTATAACTAAGTGTATTTTTGTAACTTTTTAACAATTCATTCCGATTACTGGACAAAGTAAACACATCAATGGTAATACTGTTTCATTCCGATTCCGATTCTGATTCCTACAGTCAAGTAAACAACTTATTCTGATTCCGATTTATCATTCTCATTCCAGCTCATTCAGATTCCATTTCATTCCGATTTCATCTCATTCCGATTACGAGTACGTAAACGCACCATAAATGTATTGTGGTGATATAAGGAAAATACAATATGATTAATAAATTTGTCCCCAATTGATGTAGTTTAGTAGAAAAGGGCTTAGAACTTGGTTTCTAGGTCCTGGATTCGAATCCATATGTATATTTTTTTGTAAGAGTCCGAGGTAGTTGAATGTTTTACCTGCTACGCTTAAACTCAGATCAGATTATTTGATGATAGGGATTTTAATATTTTCAAAAAAATAAATATGATTAATAAATAGATTGACAGATTAATAATCATTTCAATTTAAACCAATCCAAATATAGAAATATGTGCCTTATCTATATCAAATAATCGCGTAGTGTGTAGTACGCATATTCACTCCCTAATCCTAAAGGTGTACAATTCGATCCTTCTATTTATTTTGTTGTAATTATGGAAATAAGGAATTTTTGCTTTATTTGCTTCCTTTTATAACTAACCACTGCATCCTTTTATAATTGTTTCATTAAAATATTTAAAAGAGTATAAAATTTGAAAAAATAATTCATAAAAAAAAAAGGAAAATTATTATTTTGGGAAATTTTTTTTTTTTTAAAATTGGGACGCCCGAATTTTTTCTTTCAATAAATGGGCAAATTCATGATTTTGAACAAAAATAACATATTCTTTCTCTAAACTTAGGGGGGGAAATACTAGATTTGATAAGGGTTCTTACGATACCTTGAGGCACCTTGCGATGGGCTTAAGACACCCACGCAAAAAAAAAAAAAAAAACAATAAATATGTATTTTTGGCTAAAATGATTGTGTTTGTTAATTTTTAGAGAGAAAAAGCTTGTATGTCCAAATTTAGTAGAAATTTTTTTTGATAACTCAAACATTGATAATTTTCCTAAGAAAAATTATTGCATATGAATTTGTATTTGTAAGTAATATTTCAAAAATCGGACCATTAATATAGAAGGTTCAATAAATTACGGGTTCGATTGATTAAACCGTTTCAATTAAACCGACATAATAACGAACATCGTAAATAATTTTAATTAATTAAAAATATTTTTTTTTATTTTTTCTTTTGATTAACAACATGTCGCACATGGTTCTCCAGATTTGACCAGCTTTTAATCACACGCTTATGGAATAGAGTAGTGATTTTTTTTTTTTTATACAGTAAGGAGGATGACCCATTTATGATGTGTTTACGTACTCATAATCGGAATGATATGGAATGAAACATAATCGAAATGAGTTGAAATCAGAATCAGAATAAGTTATTTACTTAACTGTAGACCGATTTAGTGTTCAATCCTGACTAGATTTGTATACACTAATATGTACAAAATGAATATATATGAAGCCGTTTGATTGGTTGACCAAAATCCATCGTCTCTGACTCATCTCTTAAGCTTGCATATTTATATTCATAAAGCAATCTTATTTTATATAATGGTGATATGATACATGAGTACGTACACTTGAGAAGTACTATATAATAATATAACTAACTATTGAAGGTGGCTCGGATTTTGTTGACCCAGTTGGTTAAAGAGGGTGACCCATTGGTTCTGTGTGTGTTGGGTTTTTAACTTTTTGTGGGCTATTTGCTTGCCAAATGTACCTAACATTTGGTAACATTTTCTTATAGACATAAAAGTGATCTCATTGAGTATGTGTTATAAGATATGGCCTTTGATTTTTGGTCCTTTTTATTGTGACATATTGTTAGAAAATCACTGATATTTTATTATTAGATAAATTATTATGTTAGCTAATTGTTGGAGTGGATGGGCTGTAGGTATGTGTAGCATATAATGGTATTTTTTAAATTAAATATTTTTTAACCACTTAAATTATTTGAAGCAAAAAATTGAGTTAGTGTGGAAACTATTAGGGGTGGGTAAAAAAACCGACCTAATCGAACCGCAAACCGAACCAAACCGGACCGAATTTACGGTTTTTTTTCCTAACAGTTCGGTTTGCGGTTCGGATTGGCCCACCCAAACGGTTTACGGTTCGGTTCAGGACCTAATCCGAACCGCACCTATTAAACCGAACCGAACCGTTATAATTAAAAAAATATAATTTTTATAAAAAAATTTGTATTTTTCTTTTAATTTTATTATATGTTTTCTTTTTATTAGTATGTTAATACTTTTATTCTTAAATTTTTGTTAGTATGTTTTCTTTTTATTAGTATGTTAATACTTTTATTCTTAAATTTTTGTTAATATATTTATTCGTTAATACTTTTATTCTTCAATATTTATTTTATGGTAGCATCATTATTCTTGAAAGTAAGATGTTGGATTTGTCTCTTAATTAGAATGATTGTAGCATCATTATTCGAGGTAATTTTTAAAAAATACAAGAATTAATTGTGCCTCATTTTTCAATCCTTTATGGAGTGCATATGTTCCATGGAGTCACAGCTTACACCATAACACTTCATACCATTTGTTGGATAGACTAGTTTTTTTTCACCTAAGTGGATGAAATTTTATTTTAAATATAATAATCCGTAAACCAAACCGAACCGAACCAATCCGTAAACCGCTGGTTTTAAAATTTTTCAATCCGAACCAAACCGTTATTTAATGGTTTGGTTTGAGAGGTAAAAAATCTGAACCGTAAAATATGGTTTGGTTCGATTTTTAGCAAAAACCGAACCACGCCCACCCCTAGAAACCAATTAGTACTCGAGCCCAACATCAACACTTAAATTTGTAATGGTACGAGGGAGCAGTTCTTCTCGAAATTCTAAACTTTACAAAGAATAGAATCAAAAGAAAAATATAGAAATTGATAAAAAAGTGTTCTTTTAACCAAAAGGTCGATCTCTTGATATAAAGATTCTCGTATTATTTATAATACTTTATTATAAGAAAAATAAACTGACAACGATTTTATTCCATTTATGTTACTCACTAATTGATTCACTCTCTAAAATCTCGAACTTTCATGCTCTGGGTGATTATCCAGCTTAAAGAAACATAAAATAATTAATTGACTGTCTGATTCATTGTTTAGAAGATCCGTGTGATTAATAAGCTGATATTTCGGAACTATTCCTTACGTCATCTATGCTTGCCTTTGTGGGAGTCAAACCTGATATTGAATTTCCACTTGTGAGTCCTAAATTCAGACTCTGATGGAGGTCATGACTTCAGACCCTGGTGATGGGTCCCGTTACTAGACTCTAATGGCGGACTCTCACGATATGTCATGAAATCTTATTCGTCCAATCACGTTCATTTCACAAGATACCTTATTTGTCCCCAAACACAATCCTTATATCCAATCGTGTGAACTCAATATGTTCTTACACATGAAATTAAAGAAAACAATAAGAGGCACCAGAATATTTTCCGGCACAAACACCCAAACTCAAGCCAGTTATCGGCTCCTTTTTCCCCCTCTCTAAGTAAAAAACATTGATAACAAAGCGTTGTCAATTTGCCACGTAAAAAAGTTTATAAAGTGAGTGGAGATTCGTTTATGAAGAATAAATTTACTGTTGAAAGGAGGATGTGAAAATTATTATAATCTCGCAACCACTTCGAATATCCTTGAACCGAATCTTTCAGTACATAATAGACATTGTCGAGCTTAAATAATTTACTAATTTATATGCGTATTTTAAATTTTGGCCTTCTCCTTTTTAAAGGTTTAGCATACTCAAGTTTATATTTTCTGCTTTTGCTTTATTATATAGTTCAAGTTGTCCCCAAGTGCGTGGCTTGGTGGTGTAGGGTTCATGACCTCAACTTGAGATCCCGGGTTCGAATCCATGAAGTGCGTTTCTTGTAAGTGTTGGGGCATTTGTGGAACTCCTAGGGTCGGATCGGCCCCGGGCAGCGGAAATGGGTTTAACCCATGGATATCAAGTATGAGTGTATTTTTAATTATTTAATGAAATACTATATTCCATTACGAGTGTATAGGAAAAAATTCGGGACTGAATCGGAGTCCGGAAGCTCCCGAACAAAGCAAAACAAAATTACCGCACACCGTGCGCGTACGCGCTTGAACAGTGCGCGCGACACTTGTACGCGCAGCCACATTTTTTTTAAAATGTTTTTGTTTACTGCTTCTTTTCATTTCAAATGCACAGCTCTCTGGAAATTCCAGAGAGCTGATGCAATTAGGGTCTATTACCCTAATTGCTTTCGATCTTCCATAACCACTTCAAAAATACCCAGAATTAATTTTTAATTTCAAAACCAACATAAACACATGTTTATAGAATAAAAATCAGTTTTTCAAAATATCAAATATTTTTCCAAAACATAAAATTATTCTAAATATGCATTTGCGTAAATTTTGAATCCATACACAAACCATTTTAGAATCCCAATTAGAAATGTCTCATGAACAATTCTAGTCCACCTAAAAGTGGTCAATGAATCTAGAATGGTAGCCATAGCTCTAAGCTTTAATTTAGAGTTCCAAACTATAATTAATTATTTCATGTCCAACATGAACATCTTTGACCTAATTACAAGCATGTTGTGTTTATACTTCTAAAGTATCATAACACAATTGATTAGCCTTATTCAACATTAAGCTATGTGATTATGCTCTAATACACAAATAAACATAGCTTATGAGTATATCAAACATTACCTAGTAAGTTTGATGCAAGATCCAATCTACTTCTCCTTGTTGAAATTGTTGGAGAACCTCCAAGGTGTGCTAGCTTGACTTCAAGATCCAATCTTGTTTCCAATGCTTCCAAGCTTCACTTCAAGATCCAATCTTGATTTCTCCTATATGAAATGTTGTAGAGACCTCACAAGCTTCTCTAAACACTTCTCTAACTTATGCTAATCTCTCAAGAATTTTCTTATGCTTGTATTTGAACTTGTAATTAAAACATTCCTAAAGCTTGCCATTTATAGCAAAACTTAGGTAATTTTTAATAATAAAAATTGTAATCAACTTTTAAGTGGGCTTAATCTAATTTGTCAAATATTTATAATTAGGTGTGACTAATCTCCATTGTCTCCCACTTAGATTTAATCCAATTAAATCAAGCCAAGGATTAGGAAATGGATTAGTAAAATGTTTGCCACCTTGATTTAATCCAATTAAATCAAGCCAAAACCACATATTATTACATACTTACAATTACCATAATATCCTCAAATGATAGAGATAATTATGATTTTACAATTAAGCCCTTGTGTAATTATTGAATTAATCCAATTAATTCAATTAGGTCAAAATAAATATCAATGTTATCCAATAATACTTGATTATCTTAGTTGATAATTATAATATCGAATATTATCTTTTATCAAAAATAATTGCTACCCAAGTGCTCAACGAGTACACTTAATATTGAGACTCTCTAAGTTCAGACACGTTCGTCATATAAGCCTAGCTAATATGTACGTAATTCGGCCACCTCCGAATTCACGAAGAACACGAACGATCTTTCTGAACTATACAAGTCGAGGTCATCACATATGTTTAACAATCCCTCCGTCGTAGGCTATCCGAGTTGTGCTTAGGAAACATAGAATATACCGTCAAGTTTCCAAGGCGCACATCTCATGTGACATGTCCACAATTCTTTACAACTGATGCGATCCACCCTAGGTGATCGCTTTGCCAAAGTCTTTAAGAATCATGACTTAACTCACATGGATACCTAAACCCCTTATGGTACACATATGGGCCGACATATCCTATCTTGCTTCGCACTTGATTACTGAGTACATCGGTCCACACCCAACGAACATCTAGAGGTCAGACCATGAAAGGTTTCTGACATTCATGGCATCTAAGTGTGGAGGATCTCACACAAAATCAATGTTATCTCTATAATCAAAGGATTACATATGCTACTCGACTCGATGATATTCCTATTGACGGTGGTGTGTACTTCCAACTATTAGGAATCACATATGAGTCATTCAATATTCGCTCCAACGAATACCCACATGTCTATACGAGTTTCCAATACTCATGGTACATCGCGTTAAACCATTGGAACTCCAATTCCAATATACGACATGTGCTAGTCTTATAGGTTATAGGAATTCGACCGTATTCCAAAACCAACGACTAGGAATATTTACTTTAATAATAGTTTACACGTAGTGTTAAGACTATTCTAAGGTCGATGTCATTCTTAGCATATCGATACATCAATTTAATACGCGTAATGAAAATACCATTATAATGTATGAAATGAAAAATGTAGTTATTTTATTAATAAAATATACAAAATATACAAATCGGATTGACACTCTAAGCACCAACTCCATCAACTCCCACTTGCTTAGTGCCAATATGGATGGTACCGTAGTCTCCTCTCCTCCACATGTTTATTATCGAATAACTTAGGAGGTAAGACCTTTGTAAGCGGGTCTACTATGTTGTCTTGTCCTTGAACCTTCATGACCATAATGTCTTTTCGTTCAACTATCTCTCTAATTACGCGGTATTTCATTTCCACATGTTTAGACTTGGAATGCGCCCTCGGCTCCTTAGCCTGCGCGATGGTCCGTTATTATCACAGTATAACGGGATCGAATCCGCAATACTAGGCACAACGCCAAGTTCTGTGATAAAATTTCTAATCCAAACAGCTTCTTTAGCAGCTTCTGAAGCCGCTATAAATTCCGCCTCAGTGGTGGAATCGGCTGTTGAGCCTTTCTTTAAACAACGCCAATTAATTGCACCACCATTAAGGGTAAATATGTATCATGATGTAGATTTTCTATCATCTGGATCTCCCTGGAAGTCGGAGTCTGTATAACCCTTAACTTGTAGCTTATCTTCTCCATATATAAGAAACTTATCCTTGGTGCCTTTAAGATATTTTAGGATATGTTTCACGGCTGTCCAATGATCATTACCTGGATCAGATTGATATCGGCTGGTCACACTGACGCCGAAACTGATGTCAGGTCTAGTACATAAAATAACATACATTATGCTTCCAATACAAGAAACATATGGCAAGTTAGACATCCTAACTCTCTCTTCCTTAGTTTGAGGTGCCATTTTCTTCGAAAGATGTATGTCGTATCGGAAATGTACATTTGATGCCTTGCAATTGGTAAAACTGTACATTTCTAACATCTTGTCTATGTACGTCGATTGTGACAACCCTATAAGCTTCCTAACTCTATCTCGGTAGAGCCTTATACCCAGTATATAGGAAGCTTCACCCATATCTTTCATGGAAAAGTTCTTGCAAAGGTAGGCTTTCACACTTTGCATCATCTATATATCATTTCCAATGATAATGATGTCATCTACATACAAGACTAAGACAACTATCATGCTCCCACTAACTTTCTTATAAACACATGGTTCTTCATCATTTTTTATGAATCCATATAATCTAATTATCTCATCAAAACGACGATTCTAGCTTCGAGATGCATGTTTAAGTCCATAAATAGACTTTTGGAGCTTACAAACCAAGTTTGAAGTCTCACTGGATACGAAACCCTCTGGTTGTTCCATATAGATATCCTCTTCAAGGAATCCATTTAGGAAAGCGGTTTTCACATCCATCTGCCATATCTCATAGTCGTGATATGCAGCAATGGCTAAAAGAATCCTAATGGATTTTAGCATGGCTACTGGTGAAAAAGTTTCCTCATAGTCAATCCCAAAACGTTGAGTATAACCTTTCGCTACCAGTCGGGCCTTAAAGGTTTCCACATTTCCATCGGGCCCTCGCTTCCTTTTGTAAACCCATTTACAGCCAATATGTTTAACTCATTCATGAAGTTCAACTAAGTCCCAGACTTGATTGGCATGCATTGAATCCATTTCAGATTTCATGGCTTCCTGCCATTTTCCCGAATCGATATCCAATATCGCTTCCTTATACGTAATCAGATCTGTTTCCCCCAAGAGGATAACATCAAGGCTCACATCAGATGTTCAAAACAGTCTCTCAGGAGGCCTTGATATTCTATTCGACTTACGTAGAACCTCTGTTGTAGATCCTTCACCTAGTTCGATCTCTGGTTCCATCTAAGGTTCTTTACTGTTGGGATCAAACTCATCAAGTTTAGTCTCTCTACAATTCCCATTTTCTCTCAAAAATTGCTTTTCAAGAAAAGTTGCAAAGCGAACAACAAATACATTTCATTGCTCGGAATCGTAGAATTATCAGGATATCCAACGAACCTACATTTATACCCTCTGGGTGTTAGTTTATCCCGCTGCGCAATTCTTACGTATGCAGGACAACCTCAAATCTTTAAATGCTTAAGACTAGGATTTCTACTGAACCATATCTGATAGGGGGTCGTAGAAACAGCTTTCGATGGAACCCTATTAAGTATGTAGGCAGCAGTTTGTAAAGCGTAACCCCAAATGTAATAAGGAAGATCTGCATAGCTCATCATGGATCGCACCATATCCAATAAAGTACGATTTTCACGCTCAGACACTTCATTGTGTTGAGGTGTTCCTGATGGGTTATATTGGTGTAGGCATTGCATTTTCGCATGTGAAACCCGATGATGAGCCTCATTTGGAGGCACTACCTTTTGAGTCATGAAAGCCGCGGAAACGGATATCGGAAGGGGAAATTCAGAATAAGCAAGCTCACTGTCTTCGTTGGTGCTGCGTTCGTTACTTCGTTCGAACGGGAAACAGATTGCGGGCGTTCGTGTAGCGTTCGAGGGAGCGTTCGAACGGTGTCGGTAATTCTGGTTTTGCTGCTAGCCTCACATCCAGCCCAATTAGCCCCTCAAAGCCCATAAAACACATCCCAATTTAAATAAATAAATATTAATTAAAACATTAACTAAATAATATAATAACTAAATTAATTAAATGATTAAATAAAACATATACCAAACATAAAATAAACAATTACCAACTTAAACTAAAATCATGCCTAAATTAAACAAATCACACACTAAATCAAAATATAATCATACCAAGTTAAAATCAATCAATCAATTATATTCCCAATCTAATAAGATTATTCCCAAATCTAAAATATTGTATTCCTAATCCAAGCCAATCAAATATTCAACCTTCCCTATCTAGCCAAGATTTGTCTCCCCTCAATCTTTGACTTCCCTTAACCAAACCAAATCAAATCCTTTGACTTCCCTTAACCAAACCAAATCAAATCCCTTTCCTTGTCAAACCCAACCCTTTGCCTATAAAAAGAAGCCTTCACCAACCTTCTCTAGGCTAGAGAGAGAGAGTTTTAGTCCTTAGTTGGTCCCCTAGTCCCTAACTCATACACAACACACATAAAAATTACAGGAAAAACACACCCAAGAAAAAAGGAAGCAAAAGATAAAGAGGAGACGGCGGCGAAACCACAAGGAAACAGTAGCAAAACGGACTCAAAACAGTAAAGACAACGAACGAGAACAGTGAACCAGTGAACCAAGAGAGTTGCGGAGCATCCCCCCTTTCGACGATCGTGTACCGTACATCCGAGAGATGATTTAAAAGGTTAGACCTGAGGGTACCTTTTCATTAGTTTACATTCGTTTTATTATTATTATTATTGCATTCTATTCGCATGAGAGTCGTTTATGGAAGCATGTTGTGGCTCGAATGAAATGGAAGAGTGTTGTCTCTTGTGGTATATAGGATGGAAACCCAGACGTAAATTCCGTAGCCGAATCCGAATGGACGGTAGTGCGGTCTGTACATGGGACACAACTCCACGTACCACTTGAGTAAACGGCACATTCTCTTGTTTTATGTTGCTTTTATGTATTTATTTTTGTCATTTAAATTCTGCATGTTGCTTATTTATGCATGACTCAATCGAGCGCATGGGCTTAGTAAGTGCGATGTGAGATCCCCTATGGGGAGGGGTTAAAGCCCTTTACCACGATGCTTTGCCGCGCCGGTTGATGTGTGTTCGGTTGGATGCAAGACACGTTCAATCGACATACTTAGGATAGTATGATTGTCTTTGTGTTTGTATGCATGATGTGATGTGACGCGCATGGGCTTAGTATGTTGGTCTAAAGGTCCTCTCTTTGAGAGATCAAGAGCCCCCATAAGGCCACCTTTACGGCAGTACTTCGCCGCGCCCCCCTTTATTTTGATGTTTATGCATTTTTGCCCATTTCATGCATCAGGTCCGTGTCCGTTCGAACGCGTTCAAGAACGCAATTCGAACGCGCATACATTTCGCCTTATCATGCATCAGGTCTCATTTCCGTTCGAACGCGTTAACAAACGCCATACGAACGTGAGCATTCTGTTTCATTTCCGTTCGAACGCGTTAACAAACGCCATACGAACGTGAACATTCTGTTCCATTTCCGTTCGAACGCGTTTACGAACGCTACTCGAACGCGAGCATTCTCTCTCATTTCCGTTCGAACGCGTTTACGAACGCTACACGAACGCGCACATACTGAACTGAGTCTGTCTTATCATATTCATGCATAATTGCCTCTTGGTTGATCTTTCTTATGTTATATAGCCAACTGTATTATTTGTATTCAAGCATGATTAGGCTGTTAGCATGTTATTTGGTTAATAGGTTCATGAGATAGTACTCAAGCATGATTATGTTGTTCTTAGTTTCCCATATCATAGGATTGAAATATGTTCATGAGATTGCCATGTGATGTTGCATGTTGTGATGAACTTGTTGATGTATGCATATGAATTTAGAAGCATGATATTCGGAAATAAATGTTATTTAAGCCTGGTTAAATTACTATATAAATCCTTTTTATTACAAGTGACATAAGTAAGGGACCATTCCGAACCCAACGGTTTGAGGCCTTCCCTTGCGAGGGGTGAGTGCGGCCTTAAATCTTTGTCCCGGTTCACACCGGGTGGCGACTCCATGTTATATAATTCTTCCCAACTAGGCCGCGAGCCTAGGAACGGACATCGGAAGGGGAAATTCAGAATAAACAAGGTTCACTATTTTCGTTCGTGCTGCGTTCGTGTTTACGTTCGAACGTCAAACGGATTGCGGGCGTTCGTGCCGCGTTCGAGGAAGCGTTCGAACGCTGTCGGTAATTCTGGTTTGCTGCTAGCCTCACATCCAGCCCAATTAGCCCCCCAAGCCCATAAAACACATCCCAATTTAAATAAATAAATATTAATTAAAACATTAACTAAATATATAATAACTAAATTAATTAAATGATTAATAAAACATATACCAAACATAAAATAAACAATTACCAACTTAAACTAAAATCATGCCTAAATTAAACAAATCACACACTAAATCAAAATATAATCATACCAAGTTAAAATCAATCAACCAATTATATTCCCAATCTAATAAGATTATTCCCAAATCTAAAATATTGTATTCCTAATCCAAGCCAATCAAATATTCAACCTTCCCTATCTAGCCAAGATTTGTCTCCCCTCAATCTTTGACTTCCCTTAACCAAACCAAATCAAATCCTTTGACTTCCCTTAACCAAACCAAATCAAATCCCTTTCCTTGTCAAACCAACCCTTTGCCTATAAAAAGAAGCCTTCACCAACCTTCTCTAGGCTAGAGAGAGAGAGTTTTAGTCCTTAGTTGGTCCCCTAGTCCCTAACTCATACACAACACACATAAAAATTACAGGAAAAACACACCCAAGAAAAAAAGGAAGCAAAAGATAAAGAGGAGACGGCGGCGAAACCACAAGGAAACAGTAGCAAAACGGACTCAAAACAGTAAAGACAACGAACGAGAACAGTGAACCAGTGAACCAGGAGAGTTGCGGAGCATCCCCCCTTTCGACGATCGTGTACCGTACATCCGAGAGATGATTTAAAAGGTTAGACCTGAGGGTACCTTTTCATTAGTTTACATTCGTTTTATTATTATTATTATTGCATTCTATTCGCATGAGAGTCGTTTATGGAAGCATGTTGTGGCTCGAATGAAATGGAAGAGTGTCGTCTCTTGTGGTATATAGGATGGAAACCCAGACGTAAATTCCGTAGCCGAATCCGAATGGACGGTAGTGCGGTCTGTACATGGGACACAACTCCACGTACCACTTGAGTAAACGGCACATTCTCTTGTTTTATGTTGCTTTTATGTATTTATTTTTGTCATTTAAATTCTGCATGTTGCTTATTTATGCATGACTCAATCGAGCGCATTGGCTTAGTAAGTGCGATGTGAGATCCCCTATGGGGAGGGGTTAAAGCCTTTTACCACGATGCTTTGCCGCGCCGGTTGATGTGTGTTCGGTTGGATGCAAGACACGTTCAATCGGACATACTTATGATAGTATGATTGTCTTTGTGTTTGTATGCATGATGTGATGTGACGCGCATGGGCTTAGTATGTTGGTCTAAAGGTCCTCTCTTTGAGAGATCAAGAGCCCCCATAAGGCCACCTTTACGGCAGTACTTCGCCGCGCCCCCCTTTATTTTGATGTTTATGCATTTTTGCCCATTTCATGCATCAGGTCCGTGTCCGTTCGAACGCGTTCACGAACGCAATTCGAACGCGCATACATTTCGCCTTATCATGCATCAGGTCTCATTTCCGTTCGAACGCGTTAACACAACGCCATACGAACGTGAGCATTCTGTTTCATTTCCGTTCGAACGCGTTAACAAACGCCATACGAACGTGAACATTCTGTTCCATTTCCGTTCGAACGCGTTTACGAACGCTACTCGAACGCGAGCATTCTGTCTCATTTCCGTTCGAACGCGTTTACGAACGCTACACGAACGCGCACACACTGAACCGAGTCTGTCTTATCATATTCATGCATAATTGCCTCTTGGTTGATCTTTCTTGTGTTATATAGCCAACTGTATTATTTGTATTCAAGCATGATTAGGCTGTTAGCATGTTATTTGGTTAATAGGTTCATGAGATAGTACTCAAGCATGATTATGTTGTTCTTAGTTTCCCATATCATAGGATTGAAATATGTTCATGAGATTGCCATGTGATGTTGCATGTTGTGATGAACTTGTTGATGTATGCATATGAATTTAGAAGCATGATACTATTGGAAATAAGTGTTACTTAAGCTTAGTTAAATTATTACATGAATCCTTTTTATTACAAGTGACATAAGTAAGGGACCATTCCGAACCCAACGGTTTGAGGTCTTCCCTTGCGAGGGGTGAGTGCGGCCTTAAATCTTTGTCCCGGTTCACACCGGGTGGCGACTCCATGTTATATAATTCTTCCCAACTAGGCCGCGAGCCTAGGAACGGCGTCGCCCAGATTCCTGTTGTCCACAGTCTGGCGACTCCACTGGGGATAGAGAATCGGCCCCGAATATTGTCTTGTAATGATGGATTTATGTTTTAATTGACCGTGTCTATAGTGGATAAAGTGAGGGTTTAATCAAAGGCATTTTTAGGCTAGGTAATGGTTTGGTGTCTTCCTTCATTCACTACCTTTCTAGAAGGAAAAGCTGTGAAGGCACCTAGATAGCCATCTACTGTTAGCCTATTGTGATGGACTAATTTGGAGGACTCGTTGTTTATTCCTGACAACAAGCGATAAGAGCCTAAGAGGCTTGGGTATTTAAGTGAGCCTCGCTCCACCTTCCCTCTGGGGGATCTACAACGGGAAATCCATTTGACAGTCCGTCACACACCATAGCTCATTGGCACGTACCTTAGTGTATAAAAAGGGGTGCGCTCACTTGGTTGCTCGAACCCTTGAGTGGGGAGACCTAGTTGTGGGCCATCCTTCGCCGGTGAGAGCCTTTGTCTATACTCTTACTAACCCACCCATAGACCGGGTGGCTAAAGTAGCAATTATTTCCTTGAATATGTGCTTGTGGACCATCCTCATTTGGATGCAGTTGGACTATTGTCAGAAATGCGGGCTTGTTGGGCCATTTAAACTGGGGCAAGTTCGTACCTTATGACTATTAGGCCAAAAGCTTCTGAAATGTTGATGAGCCATTGTAGAAATTATTGTTGTATGTTTGCATTATCTTTCTTTGTGCTTGTGTTCGGAACATTACCATTTGGATTTAGTTGGACTCCTTGTCATGAGATGTGAACTCGTTGGGCCATTTAAACTGGGACGAGTCCACTCCTATGGCAGTTAGCCCAAAAACTTCTAAAATGATGATGGGGATTCCGATTTGGTGCAAATTTTAAAGAGTTGATATATTTCTTGTATCACATGCATCACATGTATCACATGCACCTCATGCATACATGCACCATGTTAACTCCCTTTTGATTTAAAAGCCATCATAGATGCATGTTGGTTAGGGAAGATGACAGACTTGTCAAAAGACCAAGCAGCCACCAAGAATACTGGCAGAAGACCTAGCTCAATGGGATAGGAAACCCAATCATGCATGCATGCATACACGTAACACATTTTGCATCCCTTTTGTGTTTGTTCTGTTTTGTAATAACAGGTTTCAGAAGAGAAAAAGAGAAAGCGGCAAAGACAAGACAACCAGAATCAGTAACATATGAGTAGTAGTTTTGGGGATGAGTCCCAGGGTCGAGGCCCACATCGTCAGAGTGTTGGAATGAATCCCGAGGTTGAGGCCCATGTCAGCAATTTCAGAAATGAGTCACATGGGCGAGGCCCGTATCTGTATCAGTCTGGGGGCGAGGCCCATATCAATATCAGTTCAGGGTCGAGGCCCACATCAGCATCAATCTGGGGGCGAGACCCACATCAGTTCAGTATCAGTATCAGTCTGGGGACGAGGCCCATATCGGTCTCGGTCTGGGGGCGAAGCCCATGTCAGCATCAGCTCTGCCGGGTATGGCATTCTGGGGGGCGAGGCCCACATTGGTTCAGTATTAGTTCTACCGGGTATAGTACTCTTGGGGCGGGGCCCACATCATTATCAGCAACGGTTCGAAATGGACCATCACCTCATCTCGCCGAAAATGGCACTCCGAAAATGGAGCACGGTTCGAAATGGACCATCATCTCATCACTTGCCAAAAATGGCACTCTGAAATTGAAGCACTGTTCAGAAATTGACCAAGGAAGGCCTAACCCATCGGAATATAATACATATACATGCATACATGCATACATACCACATACATGCAATGTTTGCTCGTGTTCGCAGGTTTATAACAGCAAAGACCATCTCATCAAGTAACGGTTCAAAAATGAGCCACAATCTCGTACAGCACAGTTCAGGAAATGGAGCACTTACAACGGACGCCGGAAATGGCACTCCAAAATGGAGCACTTACAACAGACGCCGGAAATGGCACTCCAAAATGGAGCACTTACAACAAACGCCGGAAATGGCACTCCAAAATGGAGCACTTACAACAGACGCCGGAAATGGCACTCCAAAATGGAGCACTTACAACAGACACCGGAAATGGCACTCCAAAATGGAGCACTCACAACAGACGCCGGAAATGGCACTCCAAAATGGAGCACACAACAGAGGCCGAAAATGGCGTTCCAAAATGGAACACACACAGCAGATGCCGAAAATGGCGTTCCAAAATGGAACACACACAACAAATGCCGGAAATGGCGCTCCAAAATGGAGCACATACACGAAAGATGACGAAGATGGCGCTCTAAAAATAGAGCGCGGTTCGGGAATGAACCAGGGGTCGCAGCACCTCACCACCAAATCAACGCAACTCAACACATGGTAAGTCAAGTGGCAGCTGGCGAGCCAGGTAAGTGAAAATGCATTGCATAAACTTTGTTAGGATTGTCACTGTTGCACATTACACAAGTCCCATCAAAGTGGGGGCGACTGTAGGCATTGCATTTTCGCATGTGAAACCCGATGATGAGCCTCATTTGGAGGCACTACCTTTGAGTCATGAAAGCCGCGGGAAACGGATATCGGAAGGGGAAATTCAGAATAAGCAAGCTCACTGTCTTCGTTGGTGCTGCGTTCGTTACTTCGTTCGAACGGGGGAAACAGATTGCGGGCGTTCGTGTAGCGTTCGAGGGAGCGTTCGAACGGTGTCGGTAATTCTGGTTTTGCTGCTAGCCTCACATCCAGCCCAATTAGCCCCTCAAAGCCCATAAAACACATCCCAATTTAAATAAATAAATATTAATTAAAACATTAACTAAATAATATAATAACTAAATTAATTAAATGATTAAATAAAACATATACCAAACATAAAATAAACAATTACCAACTTAAACTAAAATCATGCCTAAATTAAACAAATCACACACTAAATCAAAATATAATCATACCAAGTTAAAATCAATCAACCAATTATATTCCCAATCTAATAAGATTATTCCCAAATCTAAAATATTGTATTCCTAATCCAAGCCAATCAAATATTCAACCTTCCCTATCTAGCCAAGATTTGTCTCCCCTCAATCTTTGACTTCCCTTAACCAAACCAAATCAAATCCTTTGACTTCCCTTAACCAAACCAAATCAAATCCCTTTCCTTGTCAAACCCAACCCTTTGCCTATAAAAAGAAGCCTTCACCAACCTTCTCTAGGCTAGAGAGAGAGAGTTTTAGTCCTTAGTTGGTCCCCTAGTCCCTAACTCATACACAACACACATAAAAATTACAGGAAAAACACACCCAAGAAAAAAAGGAAGCAAAAGATAAAGAGGAGACGGCGGCGAAACCACAAGGAAACAGTAGCAAAACGGACTCAAAACAGTAAAGACAACGAACGAGAACAGTGAACCAGTGAACCAGGAGAGTTGCGGAGCATCCCCCCTTTCGACGATCGTGTACCGTACATCCGAGAGATGATTTAAAAGGTTAGACCTGAGGGTACCTTTTCATTAGTTTACATTCGTTTTATTATTATTATTATTGCATTCTATTCGCATGAGAGTCGTTTATGGAAGCATGTTGTGGCTCGAATGAAATGGAAGAGTGTCGTCTCTTGTGGTATATAGGATGGAAACCCAGACGTAAATTCCGTAGCCGAATCCGAATGGACGGTAGTGCGGTCTGTACATGGGACACAACTCCACGTACCACTTGAGTAAACGGCACATTCTCTTGTTTTATGTTGCTCTTATGTATTTATTTTTGTCATTTAAATTCTGCATGTTGCTTATTTATGCATGACTCAATCGAGCGCATGGGCTTAGTAAGTGCGATGTGAGATCCCCTATGGGGAGGGGTTAAAGCCCTTTACCACGATGTTTTGCCGCGCCGGTTGATGTGTGTTCGGTTGGATGCAAGACACGTTCAATCGGACATACTTAGGATAGTATGATTGTCTTTGTGTTTGTATGCATGACGTGATGTGACGCGCATGGGCTTAGTATGTTGGTCTAAAGGTCCTCTCTTTGAGAGATCAAGAGCCCCCATAAGGCCACCTTTACGGCAGTACTTCGCCGCGCCCCCCTTCATTTTGATGTTTATGCATTTTTGCCCATTTCATGCATCAGGTCCGTGTCCGTTCGAACGCGTTCACGAACGCAATTCGAACGCGCATACATTTCGCCTTATCATGCATCAGGTCTCATTTCCGTTCGAACGCGTTAACAAACGCCATACGAACGTGAGCATTCTGTTTCATTTCCGTTCGAACGCGTTAACAAACGCCATACGAACGTGAACATTCTGTTCCATTTTCGTTCGAACGTGTTTACGAACGCTACTCGAACGCGAGCATTCTGTCTCATTTCCGTTCGAACGCGTTTACGAACGCTACACGAACGCGCACACACTGAACTGAGTCTGTCTTATCATATTCATGCATAATTGCCTCTTGGTTGATCTTTCTTGTGTTATATAGCCAACTGTATTATTTGTATTCAAGCATGATTAGGCTGTTAGCATGTTATTTGGTTAATAGGTTCATGAGATAGTACTCAAGCATGATTATGTTGTTCTTAGTTTCCCATATCATAGGATTGAAATATGTTCATGAGATTGCCATGTGATGTTGCATGTTGTGATGAACTTATTGATGTATGCATATGAATTTAGAAGCATGATACTATTGGAAATAAGTGTTACTTAAGCTTAGTTAAATTATTACATGAATCCTTTTTATTACAAGTGACATAAGTAAGGGACCATTCCGAACCCAACGGTTTGAGGTCTTCCCTTGCGAGGGGTGAGTGCGGCCTTAAATCTTTGTCCCGGTTCACACCGGGTGGCGACTCCATGTTATATAATTCTTCCCAACTAGGCCGCGAGCCTAGGAACGGCGTCGCCCAGATTCCTGTTGTCCACAATTGGGTGAGAATTCCATTCTCCATTAAATAATTTCTGAATTCTTCACTCATGTATTCACCACCTCGATCTGATCTAAGGCATTTGATGAATTTACTGGTTTGTTTTTCTACTTCGTTTCGAAATATTTTGAACTTGTCAAATATTTTCGACTTATGTTTCATCAGATAGATGTATCCATATCTATACTTGTCATCTGTGAAAGTCACAAAGTATGTCGAACCATCATGAGCAGCATGATTTAATGGACCACAAACATCACTGTGTATTAACTCCAATAAATCTCCAGCACTGTGTCCAACACCTTGAAATGAGGCATTTGTCATCTTTCCTTGGATACATAACTCACAAATTGGATAAGGATCTAAGGTAAGATTTTCAATCAAACCATCATTTACCAATTTGGATAGACGTCTAACACCTATATGGCCCAATCTCATATGCCATAATTCAGTATTATTTAGTTCAAACTTCCTATTTGTATTTTTCTCTATATTGAAGACATCTCTACATGTTTCCAAAACATAGTGACCATTTGATAAAGAACATTCACATTTCAATAAATTATCTTTATCATACAAACATAAAGTTTCATCCTTAATGTTTATTTTATATCCCTCTTTATCTAATATTGGCAGCGATATTATTTGTCTGATAAGTGAGGGAACATAATAACAGTCATGTAAATCTAATTTACATCCATTTGGGAGATCTAGAACAACAGTTCCTATGGTATTGACATCCAATGTCTCGCCATTGCCAACTCTAAGCTGGATCTCCTCTTTATTCAGCTTTCGTTTAGCCCTCATTTCCTGCAGGGAATTGCAAATATGAGTGGGACTGCCAGTGTCTAACATTCATCCACTATTTTCATCTAAGGCTAATGAGATGTCAATAATTGAAAAAATACAAAGCGTACCTGAGGGTCATGCTTTAAGCTTTGGACAGTCCTTCTTCCAGTGTCCAGATTTCTTGCATTGTAGACATTGATCACGAGCTACTTTCGGTTTTGCGCCTTTGCGCTTCTTGGAGTTTTTCTTTGATATCTTCTTCTTCCCCATCTTAATTTTCTTTGACTTCCCAAAAGTATTTAAAGAGCCAGCTCCACCATGGAGATACAGTGTGGGGTTGCCTTTCTTCAAATCTTGCTCCGTCGTACGAAGCATGTTATGAAGTTATTCGTATGTGGCTTGCATCAAATGCATATGGAAATTCAATACAAAGCCAACATAAGAACCAGGCAAGGAAGACAGAATCAAATTACGGCCTAGCCTTTCATCAAACACAATGCCATGTCATTCAAGATATCGAATTTGGTCAATCATGTTCAAAACATGAGTGCTGACAGCTTCTCCCTCCTTGATTTCAGCACGGAATAATTCCTTAAACCTTCGATAAAGTTCCATCTCTTGATTTACGTCGAACAACTCCTTGAGTGTTCACATGATGCTCCAAGCATCCGATACTTCAATGTAATGTCTTAGCAAATCTGGAACCATCGATCCTAAGATGTAGGATTTCACCTTCAGGTTATCATCCTTCCATCTATCAAAAGTTTCTCGCTCTTCTAGAGTGGAGTCAGGATCGATATCAACATGTAGTGGATTGATCGTAACATAAGTCAACTTTTCATACTCCAAGACAATGCGCATGTTCATTTACCATTCGAAATAGTTCTCGGCTCTTTTTAGCTTATTGGAATCCAAAAGTTTCATCAATGGATTAGTGGCAGCCATCTACAAGACAACATCTTTGAGTAGTAGCAGAATAATTTTCATTTCAAAAGTGATAACACTAATTGATTATGGAATTTTAAATCTATTAGTGCTCTCCCAATACTTTACGTAATTCCGTAATCTCCCTTAACGAAAAAATAGAAATTTGACTATCAAAATTTCATAGCGGGAAGTGGATCCCATGACATTTACTCCAGCCTCACACTAATGACGATATTGGCCTTTTTTAACTCATTAGGTAAACCTTCAAGGTCAATCACTTCATGTGACTCCTAGTTTGGTCATGAACCGTTTCTTATCCTCACACTAAAGACGATATTGGATTAAGACGTATTCTAGGTGTGTACTTGTCAATGTGCACTAATGAGATTCGTATGTACACCATCACGCTAATGACGATATTGGGTGACTACGTTAACTCATCACACTATATCTAATGTTTTACCGGAGCGACCTAAGTTCTGAGCACTTATACCCTCACACTAATGACGATATTGGATATAAGTAGTAAGAACCCATTCATCTCCGTATTGACAAGACATAACATCCAATAATGATCCAACATTATTAATACTATTACTTAAAAGTAATCACATAATCACGAGAGATTATGACAATCAAGTCATTAATTTAATTAGGTCAAAGTTTTAATTTAAAACATGCAATACATATCAAATATTTCATATGCATAATTAAATTAAAATTACTATGGCATATATTCAAAACATGTATTGTGTGGTTAAGCCTTTGCTCCTGATACCATTCTGTTGGGGCATTTGTGGAACCCCGAGGGTCGGATCGGTGCCCCGGGCAGCGGAAATGGGTCTAACCCATGAATATCAAGTATGGGCGTAATTTTAAATTATTTAATAAAATACTATATTCATTACGAGTGTATTGAAAAAACCGGGACTGTAGCGCGCATCCACTTTTTTTTTATAAATGTTTTTGTTCGCTGTTTCTTTTCATTTCAAATCCACAGCTCTTTGGAATTTCCAGAGAGCTGATGCAATTAGGGTCTATTACCTAATTGCTTCTGGTCTTCCATAAACACTTCAAAAATACCCAAAATTAATTTTTAATTTCAAAACCAACATAAACACATGTTATAGAATAAAAATCACGCTTTTCAAAATATCAAATATTTTTCCAAAAACATAAATTTATTCTAAATACGCATTTGCGTAAATTTTGAATCCAATACACAAACCATTTTATAATCCCAATTAGAAATGTCTCATGAACAATTCTAATCCACCTAAAGGTGGTCAAGTGAATCTGGAATGGTAGCTATAGCTCCAAGCTTTAATCTAGAGTTCCAAACTCTAATTAATTGTTCCATGTCCAACATGATTATCTTTGACCTAATTACAAGCATGTTGTGTTTATACTTTTAAAGTATCATAACACAACTGATTAGCCTTATTCAACATTAAGCTATGTGATCATGCATCTAATACACAAATAAACATAGCTTATGATAAGATCAAACATTACCTAGTAAGCTTGATGCAAGATCCAATCTACTTCTTATTGTTGAAATTATTGGAGAACCTCCAAGGTGTGCTAGCTTGACTTCAAGATCCATTCTTGTTTCCAATGCTTCCAAGCTTCACTTCAAGATCCAATCTTGATTTCTCCTATATGAAATATTGTAGAGACCTCACAAGCTTCTCTAAACACTTCTCTAACTTAGGCTAATCTCTCAAGAATTTGCTTATGCTTGTATTTGAATTTGTAATTAAAACCTTCCTAAAGCTTGCTATTTATTGCAAAAATTAGGTAATTTTTAATTAATAAAAGTTGTAATCAACTTTTAAGTGGCCTTAATCTAATTTGTCCAAATATGTATAATTAGGTGTGACTAATCTCCATTGTCTCCCACTTAGATTTAATCCAATTAAATCAAGCCAAGGATTAGGAAATAGATTAGTTAAATGTTCGTCACCTTAATTTAATCCAATTAAATCAAGCCAAAACCACATATTATTACATACTTACAATTACCATAATATCCTCAAATGATAGAGATAATTATGATTTTACAGTTAAGCCTTGTGTAATTATTGAATTAATCCAATTAATTCAATTAGGTCAAAGTAAATAATCAATGTTATCCAATAACACTTGATTATCTTGGTTGATAATTATAATATCGAATATTATCTTTTATCAAAAATTAATTGGCTACCCAAGTGCTCAACGAGTACACTTCATATTGGGACTCTCTAAGTCAGACACGTTCATCATATAATCCTAGCTAATATGTACGCAATTCGGCCACCTCCGAATTCGCGAAGAACACGAACGACCTTTCTGAACTATACAAGTCGAGGTCATCACATATGTTTAACAATCCTTCCGTCGTAGGCTATCTGAGTTGTGCTTAGGAAACATAGAATATACCGTCAAGTTTCCAAGGCGCACATCTCATGTCGACATATCCACGATTCTTTACAACTGATGCGATCCACCATAGGTGATCGGCTTTGGCCAAAGTCTTTAAGAATCGTAACTTAACTCACATTGATACCTAAACCCCTTATGGTACACATATGGGCCAACGAATCCTATCTTGCTTCGTACTTGATTACTGAGTGCACCGGTCCACACCCAACGAACATCTAGAGGCCAGACCATGAAAGGTTTCTGACATACATGACATCTAAGTGTGGAGGATCTCACACAAAATCAATGATATCCTATAGTCAAAGGATAACATATGCTACTCGACTCGAGGAGATTCCTATTGACGGTGGTGTGTACTTCCAACTATTAGGAATCACCTATGAGCCATTCAGTATTCGCTCCAACAAATACCCACATGTCTATACGAGTTTCCAAAACTCATGGTACATCGCGTTAAACCATTGGAACTCCAATTCCAATATACGACATGTGCTAGTCTTCTAGGTTATAGGTAGGAGTGGGCATCAGATCGGATCCGACCCGATCCGATCTGATTCGGTCCGATAAATTTGGATCGAATCGGATCAGATTCGACCCTCGGATCCGATCGAACAACAAAGAGTCGGTTCGACGGATTTCGGATCGAATCGGATAAAATCCGATTCGATCTGAATCGACCGAATTTGTTTTGTCCTTGGTAGTTTATAAATGACGTCGTTTTGGAATATACAAAACGACGTCGTTTTGGAATTAAAGTGAAAACATAAATCGACTTTTAGGGTTTCTTCACTTCGGTCAGTTTCAGTTTTTGTCTTCAACTCTTCATCACTTCTCTTTCAGTCTTTCTCTTCTGAGTCTTCTCTAGTTCTTTCAGATTTCAGAATTTCTTGCTTTGCTCCGTTAATTGCTCATAGTCCGACTCCACTCTTGCAGTCTTGCTGGCTGCTGAAGAACAACTGAACAAGTTTTTGTTTGTGGACTCTATTACGCCGGCCTAAAAAAGTAAGCTAATTAACCCTAGAGCTAGAATAATTTAATTTGTACTTTTGTAGTTTGAAATAGTTACGATTAGCCGAATACTATTGTCAATTTGTCATGGTTTCTGGTTTCATGCAGAAATATATGATTTTTAATCTTTGATTAGCCGAATACTATTATCAATTTGTACTTTTGTAGTCTGAAATAATTTAATTTGTACTTTTGTTGTTTGCTACTGGAAATTGCAGTATTATGATTTATGAAGGCATATAACTTCAAAGAAGCTCTCTGTTTTTTGTTCGTAACTGGAATTTCTTGCTTTGAATTTTGATCTAAGGCTGAACTTGTGAGTTATTTTTTTCATTGGATACTATACATACTAATTTGAATATTTGATGTCTCATTTTATTTATGTCAGTCTTTACAGAAATTTATCAGTATACTAGTAATTGCATTATTATCATTTTTTTTTCTAAATTTTATGGGTTGTGGCTGTATTGCATTTTTATTCAGTGAATTCCGCATTCACATGACATATGATTATGTTCTATAGGTTAATGTTGTTGTTGTCTATTTGAATTGTATTTGTAGATGAGTGGGTTTGGAAGCTCACCCACACTAACAGTAGTGGTAGTGGGTCGGAATCAGATTCTATGGATGTACGATTAACATAAATAAGGAAACGGAAGGGAAAATTTCCATCACACTCTGATAGACCGCCATTGTCAAAAAAATATGATTCGTCACCATCAATCACATCAGTAGCAACTAAAACAAGAGCTAGAAGATCTGAAGTGTGGAAAGTTTTCCGTATGTGTGAAGATAATCTGGATAGGGCTGTATGTACTTATTGTCATAAGACTTATACTTGTAGTACGAAGGATCGGTCCACAACCAACTTGAAGAGGCATATGGAGACCTGCAAATCATACTTGGCTTATTGTGAAGAACAATGTGTTTTGGTTGGGGTTGGTGAAGAGGGAGGCACACGTGGCAATCTCTTCGTGAGAGACGGTCATTTCAATCAAGCAGCGTGTCGGAAAGCAGCTGTGAAAATGATCGTTGTTGACGAGCTACCATTTAGCTTTATAGAGAAAGAGGGTTTTCGACATTTTTGTAGTGTTTTCGTCCTTCGTTTTGATGTCAGATCTCGTAGGACTATAATTAGAGACATCCTACAACTGTATACTGAGGAAAAAGTTATGTTGAAAAGTATTTTTCCGGCGGGTTATCAGAGAGTTAGTTTGACCACCGACATATGGACGTCAATTCAAAACATTAATTACATGGTTATCACTGGACATTTTATAGACAGTGATTGGCAGTTGCATCGACAAATTCTTAGCTTCTGTCCAATTAACAATCACAAATGGGACATTATTGGAAGGTTAATAGAGTCTTGTTTACAGCACTGAGGTATTGAGAGAATTTTTACTATAACTGTGGATAACGCCAGTGCCAATGCTGTAGCCGTCCAACAGTTGGTGAGGAAGATGAGGACTTGGACGGGAGATGCGTTGGTGCTTAATGGAGAGTTTGTACATATGCGATGTTGTGCTCACATATTAAACTTAGTTGTGTCTGATGGTCTAAAACAATTGGATGACAGCATTATAGCAATCTGCAATGCGGTTAAGTATGTGAGATCTTCTCCATCAAGATTGGAAGCATTTAAATCAGCGGTAGCACGTGAGAGGATAAAGAGCAAAGGACGTGTCATCTTAGATGTTCATACTATGTGGAACTCCACCTACTTAATGTTGAATGTTGTACTAGACTTTCAGAAGGCCTTTGATCGAATGATTGATGATGATGGTCATTATGCTCCATATTTTAGAGATGATGACAATGAGAGCAAAAGGATTGGGCCCCCTACAGATATGGATTGGGAGAAAGCTCAATATTTTACTGATTTTCTGGAGATATTTTATGATGCAACGAATATGTTCAGTACCTCGTCTATTATAACCTCTTGTTTCACCTACAATGAGATTTGCAAGATTCATACTAGCTTGAAAAACCTGGCGCGTAATGAACATCCTCTTTTGCATGAGATGGTCATATCTATGAAGATGAAATTTGATAAATATTGGGAAACCACTGCCAAAATAAATAAATTGTTGATTGTCAGTACTATTCTTGATCCACGACGTAAGATGACATTCGCATCTGTTTGCTTTGATATACTTTTTGATAATGATAGTGTTAAGATGGAGAAAATGAGAAAGTCCACTCGTGATTTATTGAAAAGATTATACGATACGTATAATCTTTGGTATGGCACAAATGAGTTGTTTGTAAATGGTGATGGATCAATGGATGCTGGTGTAACTGGTGTTGGTGGATATGGGTCTAGTGCTGGTATGAAACAATCTCAGCCGTTTGTTAGACCGCGGGCACAAGATAGAATGCGTAAGCGTAATACAATTGTGCAACCTGATGATCCATTTCAGGTTTTTCAAACTAGTCATGTCATTCATCAAGAGGATAGTATTGAGGTTGATATGTATTTGATGGAACCTTACGAGACTAGTCGTGACCCTAACTTTAGCGTTCTGTTGTGGTGGAAAATAAATATCGATAAGTATCCAATTTTGGCAAGGATTGCTCGTGATATTTTTGCAATGCCAGTATCGACAGTGGCATCTGAATCGACATTTAGTACGGGTGGTCGTGTTCTTGACAGTTTTCGTAGCTCTTTAACTCCCGTAATGGTCGAGGCTTTTATTTGCACTCAAAATTGGATACGAAATAAGCTTACAATTGACAAAACCAATGAAATGGAAGCCATGCTATTGGAGGCAGAGTACTACGAAAAGCTTGAGGAAGGTAAAAAAAACTTATTATTTATTTTTTATTGTTAATTTTGATTGTGAATATCATAAAATACAAATTTAGATTAATTGTTTTTGTTTGTATTTTATTTGAAGAATATCATAAATTACAATCTGAATCACAATCACTGGATCATGTTGGTGGCAGCAGAATTTGAGACTTTGAGTCCAATTGATAGGTATAATTTTGATACTAGTTGCTATCTCTTTCTATTATTGGATATTTTTTTTTATGGATATTATTGGTGGAATTGGTTTCTTGGTGGAATTATTAGGTTCCTGATAAGGAGAGAATTGGTTCTTGGTGGAATTTGTTTCTTGGTTTTGGAGTTTACTCTTCAGTAGTTGCACTATTTTGGTGGAAAATGCTAAATGGATATCAGTGTTTTAACTTCACAATGCTAAATGCTAAATGCAGCAACTACATGTAAATCATCATTCTCTACTTACATGCATACTCATAATGCATATTACTTGTCCAATTGTCCTATAAGACTATAAGTTATTGACATATTGATCTGTTTTTTAATATGTCGATATTGATTCTAATTATAAGAATTACAGTGCATCCACTAGAATAATATGAGCATATTGACTTGCTCAATTGACAGTATGAAACTTTCTGGTGTGAAGGATATGTATGAATAATATGTGACTTTCTGATGATTGTTTGCTTTCTTTTTTCCTCTTCACGATGTTATTATTTTTAATTTGTAATTTTCTTCATTCCCTATCCCTACTTATGTTGTAGTATAGTCATCTGTATAATTATATTCTTATGTTGAAAATTATTTGTAGGTGGACAAGATTAAAGTAAACAAATTTCTTGGAGATCCCAAGTTCGAATTTTTTCGACTTTGAGAAGTGTAGATCACTACTTGCTAGTTGCTAAAGACATTGAGCTTGGCGAAACAACAGATAATATGTATTTGACATGAAAGTTTTGACAAAATCTGCCAAAATGTGGCATTTTTTAGTTTTGGGTAATTCGGACACATTATCGAATTCGGATAAAAAATCGATTTCGGATCAACAATCAAATTCGGATCAAAAATCAAATTCGGATAAAAAATCGAATTCGGATCAAAAAACGAATTCGGATCATCAATCAAATCGAACTTATCTGATCCGAATTGAAACCGATTCGGATCAAACAAATCCTATCTGATTCGATAGTTATCGGATCGGATCGGGTTTGATAAGGAAATCAAACCTTATCGGATTAGAAAATTTAAGGTCAATCGGATCGGATCAGATTCGGATTCGGTCCGATCCGATCCGAATCCGATTATGCCCACCCCTAGTTATAGGAATTCGACCGTATTCCAAAACCAATTACTATGAATATTTACTTTAAGAATAATTTACACCTAGTGTCAAGACTATTCTAAGGTCGATGTCATTCTTAGCATATCGATACATCAATTTAATACGCGTAATGACAATACCATTATAATGTATGAAATGAAAAATGTAGTTATTTTATTAATAAATAATAAAATATACAAATCGGATTGGCACTCCAAGCACCAACTCCATCAGTAAGAGCCTGGGACAACCGAAGGTTTTACCTGCTCCGCTTAAGCCCGAAACGGGTGGTTTGACTGTTGGGTTTCCAACGATTTCAAAATATATATATATATATATAATTCAAGTTGTAATTGTCAACTCACTCAATTTTATTGATTTTATGTAATAGTCTACTACTCAATTTTATAATTTCGGCTTTATGTGATAGTTGAACTAAAATCTTGGTTCCGCCAACCTTACTTTTCAATTAATGAAATTCTAGGCACTAGACTCCTAAACCAGTATGAATGATTTTAGCTTATTTATGAAATAATAATAATAAATACACGCAAATGATACACCTAAAGACACATCATAGTCATAAAAAAAATTAAGATAAAATATTTATATCTTACACGTGTCATTTGAGTGTATACATATCATTATTCTTTAAGAAGAGGTGAATTTTGAACAAACCAGTCTAATATCAACTCTTGGCCGGTGGCATGAGAAATTCTAAGGTTTCAGTCCCTGCTTTATGGCAATAATATTTGGGAGGAATCCCTATTAACCAAACAATCTAAATAAAGCTTTTTTTTTTCCTACTATTGTTCTAATAAAAACATTGCTTAAAATAATGTTAAGGAGGATAAAATGGTATGTAAGCCAACACCATATATCAAATTGGTCCTTATATATAATATAATATAATAATTTTATAATGAAAACCTCTAGGTTTTAATTAATGAAGATCAAATATATGGTGTTTCAAAACCCGCTCACAAAGATGGGAAAGGAATTTGAGAAGATCAAATTAAAAGTAAGAAATAATTATATTATAATGTTTTTTTCTATATATATATCTATGTCGTAGCTAACAAATGAAAAAAAAAAAATTATGTACATGAATCAATAAGCCCAAAAACCATCATAAAGTTCATCATCAACTGGAGGCATCTCTTTAAGCAATCTATCAAATTCCTTAAACGACAAATGATCTCTCATCAGAACTGATGAATCGCCATTATTAAAGCTTGAACTTGCAGATTCCTTCATATTCATTCCCCCGTTTTGCCCCTTTCTCGACTTTCTTTTCTGTAAAATATTATCATTACTGACTCTAGAATCTTTACCAGTCAGTTCTTGAACAACCGACTTGAAGCTCATTTCATCTGCTTCAACATATTGTGTGTTGATCAACACAATCTTCACCGGCCCTCTTCCGCCGCCTCCGCCGCCGCCACCTCGAGAATCTGACATGAAATGAAATATGAAACAGTCTAGGTTTTTTTTTTTTTTTTTGGTTGTGTTGTTTTGTTGATATATAAATAAATAAATGAACTTGTCGATGGAGAAGAAAGTATCAAAGGATATAAAAAAAATAAAAAATAAAAACTTTGTACGGTAGAAGAGTGTGACAGTTAAGACAGTTTGACCGTTAATCTGCAGTCTCTAGAAGGACAAACATTAAATAAATAAAAAAATCCTACAACTCCCGGACAAAATATACTAAACATTTCATATTAAATTTGGACCGTTAAATCAAAATCCAACTACTCATATTTTAAAATTTTAAAAAATTTACAGATAATTTTTTTTTTTTTTTTTATATTAATCTAGACTGTTTGATTTTATATGAAACGGAACCAAGGCTTAAAAAAAAGTACATTGGTTTGATTTTTGGATGATTAGGTCAAGGCATATGCAGTCGAGGAAATCGTCTTCCCATGCACTTGACTGGAAACTTCCTTGTTTTGACTTGGGCGCTCACACACGCCCACATAATTTTGGTGATGATTCTAGAAAGACAAAGACTTCGTATAATATTTGAAAATTTCGTCTAACCGATCTCTTATAATTTCGTATAACCATTATTTTATTCGAAGATATATCCGAACATGTTAAATAATATGAATTACAATACATAATGACATATTGTTTTGTGTGTTCGGATAAGATAAAATAATAATTTCCTTTCATATTATAATCCATGTGGGAGTCAAAATTATTTGTCTTAATAGTATGTTCTTCAACCAAGATAACTCTAATAATATTTGCATTGTTGGTAGTATGTGTGTTGTAAATCACTTTTTAACATGCATAATCCAAGTAATTTAATAAAAATAAATATGCAATTGATTGAAACTTAGAAAAACCTGGAAAATATTGAAGATGATTAAAACTTGGTCCAGCTCGAGATAAATCTCTGTCCTTAAGAACTTATCAGCCCCGTCTCGGTGCTTTACGGATTTGTGGCTAATGTTCTCCCAGGATAACTCAGATTCCTCTTGTTCAAGGGGCACACCTTAACAATATCTCGAACTTGAAATATGGTGGAACACTCTCTCTTAAAACAATGGAAAATTGTGACTCTAAAATTCAGATGGAATTTTATTTCTATATTAAGAATGAAGATGTAGCTTTTTTTATAAAGACATGGAATGGTGCCTTAAGGGCACCATTTGGGTTGGGGTGCAACCCTCTAAAGGGTTATACCCCTCCCATCCAAAAGACATATCCATCATATTAATATTAGAAGAATTTTCAACAATCCCCCACAATTCTTCAAATATTCATGCAGACACTTGAGAGAGTTTCCGTGAACTAAAGCTGCATCGAAATAGGTAGCTTTCGCCTTAAACCTTTTCTAGTGAGTGACAATCGGATTTACTTGGCAAACCAGTGACCCATAGTCTTGAACTGTTCCGCCTTTGGTGTAAACCAATACAATCGCCAACACACAACTTTACTTCGACCATTTCCCGTTCTACGGTTGTGTTCATTTCGGCCCTGAACAACGATCATGGATTCATCAAGTACTTTAGGGTAACCCGCCTTTAAAAGCTCTCATAGAAGCGGCCTCACTTATTACTTGAAATAGGTGATCTACTATGAAGATGTAATCTGTCTTTACCCTCATTAGGACTCATCTTCTAATATAGTGATCATTAAAAGCCTTAGCTTATCCTAACCATGACAGACAGCACTCAGCGTCATTATCGGAATGGGAAAGAGTACAAAACTCTTCAGTGCTTGTTTTGAATTGCATTAAGTTTCTGTTGTCCCTTTTGAACCTAGATATTGGGATCTCCAGTCAGCTAGGTTGGGTTTCCACAATGACAATTCTTAGATTATAGGCTTCAAGCCCATTCCCTTCGATGACTTCTCAACTTGCTCTCGAGGTAAACCTTTAGTTAGTGGATCCGCTAGGTTTCATTCGACTCAACATAATCGATCGATATTATGCCACTTGAGAGCAGTTGACCTATGGTATTATGTCTCCGACGTATGTGTCGAGACTTACCATTATACATTGTATTTTGGGCTCTCCCAATAGTCGATTGGCTGTCACAATGTATGCTTATCGCTGGCACCGGTTTGGACCAACTAGGAATATCCTCAAGGAAGTTTCTAAGCCATTCTGCTTCTTCCATTGTTTTGTCTAATGCTATGAACTCTGAATCTATAGTAGACCAGGCAACACATGTTTGTCTCGAGGATTTCCATAACACGGCTGCATTACCAAATGTGAAAACAAATCCAACCGTAGATTTGGAATCCAATATATCAGATATCTAGTTAACATCGCTGTATCCCTCTAGAACAGTGTGATATCTCCCGTAACGTAGCCCATATTTTGAAGTTTCTCATACCTCAAAACTCTTACTATGACTTTCCAGTGGTTATGTCCTGGATTGCTAATATATCTGCTAAGCTTTTTCACAGCTTGAGCGATATCAGTTCATGTGCAATTCGTGAGATACATCAGACTTCCGATGATCCTTGAATACTCTAATTACGATATGCTTAAGCCAGTATTCTTTGATAGAGGAAGAGTTAGGTTAGCTACTCTCAAATATTTCATATCAAATTTGTTGGATAACACTTTCTTAGTAGACTAAATCAACTCGTGATTATTACCAATTATCAGTATATCGTCTACATAGAGACATACAATGACATATCATTCTTGAGTTGATTTGGTGTATATACACTTATCACACTCATCGGTTTTAAACCCACTTGACAACATCTCTTTGTCATATGACCACTATTTTCACAGTTGTAGCACTTCCCCTTGAACTTCTTGTTCGCTTGGGAAGAATCAGCTCCTCTATTTCTCTTTTTGCTATCCTTTACACCCTCAATGATGTTGGCTTTAGACTCCATAGTCTTGTAGCTGGCCTTCTTGGACATCCTGTTTTCCTATTTGATTCTCAATCGAACTCCAAGGTCTTCAAGGCTCATCTGCTTCTTTTTGTGTTACAGATAGCTCCTAAAGTCCTTCCATGATGGAGGCAACTCACAGAGTTTCATTCACTCATCCAGTATTTCATGAATGATTAACTGCAGTTCACCCAACTGAGACATCACTATCCTTGAATCTACCATCTTGTAGTCCAAGAACCTACCCACGATAAATTTCTTTTGTCCGGCATCCTCGGTTTTGTATTTCTTCTCGAGAGATTCCCAGAGAATCTTCGCAGAAGACATGCCTTGGTACACATTGTACATGGTATTATCAAGACCACCCATAAGGTAGTTCTTGCATAGGAAGTCGCCAGACGACCATGTCTCATCTCACAGTTCCTTGGCTGCCTCTGATTCACCCTCCACATGACTCGGAGGATCTTTGTGGTACTTAGCCAACATCAGAGTTGTCAGGTATAACAACATTTTTCTCTGCAACTGTTTGAAGTTTGCCCCACCAAACTTCTCCGGATTTTCTCCATGAGAGACCGATACTATGATGTTTCCCCTTGGAAAAATCAATAGGGGTCAATAGGTCTACAAAAGGCAAATTGCACAACGATCAACAAATGATATTGTTCAAGGTGATATACTAGGAAATCACTTGTTGTTCTATTGGACGGTGGTTCCAATAAACACAAGTCCTTAAATTTCAACTAAAGATTATTTAGAAAAATGAATAAACGAATATTCCCAGATGACGAGGGGGGTCCGGAATAACCACTTAAATCACTGACCACTTATGCTCTTATCGCCCTTTTGACAGAATATCCTTTAATCACTTTCTCAATAGAAAATCTTAGATTTTCAATCTTAGTATTTCACTTTTAAAATTTCACAATACAAAATATTATAAATATAAATATAAAATTCAATCAAGTTTGGATGTAATTACTTGTGTATAACTACAATTTTAATTCTCAACCAAGTATGCAACATATAATTAACAAATAACTTTCAACTTTATCACAATAAAACTAGGTGTATGCTTGTGATAATTGAATAACCTAATATTAACTTAAACCTATATTACCAAGTTTATAAAATTCAGTATATGATTTTACTAAGTTAATATAATCACATATAGTCTATAATGTTAAGTGCATATATGACATCCATATATATCATATGGTAATATAAATTTATAATTAGCAAGTTTACAATTATATGATTTTTTTTCTAAGTTAATTAAATCCTAAAAATTCAAGTGAAGGGCCGTGACTATTCGTATTTATCAAAGTCCAGATGCGTGGCTCATTATTCACTATTATCATGTAAAAACTGATGGCTTATTTTAGAACTTCTGCATGCCTATGTCCTGTAATTTCCATTTTAATTTTTTTTTTCCTTTGACTTAAATTCTCTCTTCTTCCTGAAATGTACCATCAATTTCATATATATATTTTTTTTACCTATTTACTTATTCATTATTAAAATGTGCATATTCTATTTACTTTACATGTAAACAGTAAACTATCATTATAAATTAAAATGCACGTGAATTATGCACAAATTTTATAACACAAGTCAATTGATAAGTTCTTAAGATTGTTGGTAGTATGTGTATTGTAAATGTGTTGTAAATCACTTTTTAACATGCATAATCCAAGTAAATTAATAAAAATAAATATGCAATTGATTGAAACTTAGAAAAACCTGGAAAATGTTGAAGATAATTAAAACTTGGTCCAGGTCGAGATAAATTTATCCTTAAAAACTTATCAGCCTCGTCTCGGTGCTCTACGGATTTGTGGCTAATGTTCTCCCAGGATAACCCGGATTCCTATTGTTCAAGGGGCACACCTTAACAAGATCTCGAACTTGAAATATGGTTTAAAACAATGGAAAATTGTGACTCTAAAATTCAGATGTAATTTTATTTCTATATTAAGAATGAACATGTAGCTTTCTTTATAAAGACATGGAAGGGTGCCTTAAGGGCACCATTTGGGTTGGGGTGCAACCCTCTAAAGGATTATACCCCTTCCATCCAAAAGGCATATCCATCATATTAATATTAGAAGTTTCAACATGCATTCCTTTCACAAATCAAGTCTTAAAATGAAAGATTTTAATAATTATATTTCTCTTATTTAATCAACGAATATAAAAAAATTTGATGAATAACTCGTTCATAGTAGATATGGGATGTCTGAATAAAAGAAAAAAATAAAAAACAAAAAAAAACTTCTATTAGTTAATTTAATTTCTTAACAACCCGAACCAAAAGTCCATATATTAAATGTATTATATAGGTTCATTAATTTTGATTGATAATATCAAAAGCTTTGAAACCAAGGAAAATGACGAGGGACATGAGCTGGCAGTTACAAAGAATCTAGACTGCTGTTTAGATAACGATGATCGAAGCTTCGATTGAGAGACAGAGAAGCACTTTTGGCCACTTCTTTGGATGTTACCAAGTCAATGCAGCATTAAACATATCATTCAAAAATCATAAACCTACATAAATATCACATAACAGCGATAAAAATTAATCATAAAATATATTTATTATGTGGTAAAAAAATTATAGCATATTTTGTGTATATATATATACGCATATTTTATAATTAATTTTTGTCATCATTTTATCAGTCGTTTGTTTAAATATCATTATTCTATCTAGGGGTGGCAAAACGAATCAACGAATCGAATTTGTATCGAATCCTAAACGAATCGAATCAAAATATGATGGATTCGTATTCGATTCGTTTATTAAACGAATCGAATACGAATATTCATTTATTCGTTTAGTCAATGATATTATTTAATAAAATAATTTACCATACTTGATTTACATTAATTATTCATAAATATATACATATGAAATATGTAATTAATATATTTACTAAAAATACCTCACCAAATATCGAAAATATTACTTTTTATATGATAATTAGATATAATTTCTCGGATCTTAATTGAAAATTAACAAGAACTAGTAAATAAAAGTAATAAAACGAATCCTAAATGAATAAACGAATCAATGAGCTTAAATTCGTATTCGATTCGTTTAATAAACGAATCGAATCGAATTGACCCATTTATTAAACGAATCAATTTTTTCAAACCCGTATTCGCTTTAAAGCGAATCGAATCGAACGAATAAACGAATTCTGACCCAAATTGCCACCCCTAATTCTATATGAGCAAAATGTTGATGGAGAAATTTCAACAATTATTTGCTTTGAACAGCGTAGTCAATAGTGATGTAATCAAAGTATTGATTATTAAGTGGAGTAAAAATTTGATTTTCATTAAAAAAAAAAAAGATAATAAGTACTCTTTATTTTAGTGGAGTCAAAAGAAAAATATTCTCATTAATAAATCAAAAATTTCACTAATTTATATGACACATTTTAATAAATTTTCGGATTGAGCTAAAAAATCTATATGTGGCACCGCCGCTGGTAGTCGAGTTGGTTCAAACATATTAATAAAGTTTGCCAACCAAGTTCGAGTATTGGAGAGATAATGAGATAAACTTTAAAAAAAAAAATTAGTCTTACATACTTCATTTTCTTTTTAAAAAATAACAATTATTCGGCTAAAATCTATTACAAATATAGTTTATTATTAGGAGTTAAGATAATAAATGGCTAATCCGAAAATTTATGCCATCTCATTTCATTTATCTCATCTTTTGTTTAGAATAAGGATCAGAAAATGAGATGTTATCTCTTAATTATTCAATTGCTTTATGAATATAAGGTATCTGTTGTGATTCTCTGATCACTAAAGAATGTTTATGAGAAAAAACAAATTCTATTACCACAAGAACATAATTTACAAGTGTTTAAAACTTTACAAAAAACTTCATTCTCTCAACACTCTCAAAACTTTCTTTACTTGAAACTTTATGTTTTGGGATGAAATGAGCTTACAACCAAGCTATGCATTTATAGCAAAAAATTAGTCTCACAGGTCAACAAATACAATTAATGTGGTGGTTAGGCCTTTAATATGTTGGTTAGGTATTTTTGACAAATGCATGAAGGTGATAAATACATGTTGGACTCTTTAATTCTCTCCCTCCAACTGCATCTAAAATGATTGTCATGTGACAGCTATCTCGCCTATGTCTCTGCACAGCTCTAACTTATCCCGACTAACCATCTTTGTTAATATGTCGGTCGGATTCTCATCTTTATGGATCTTCACTGGTCTCGGCAGTTATTGATCAATCACCTTGCGTATCAAATGATAGAGAATATCGATGTGCTTCGTCCGGTAATGATACATTGAGTTCTTGCTCAAGTCCATAGCACTTTGACTGTCACAATATATATTGTATTATGTATGCTTGATTCCTAATTCTTAGAGAAAATGCTTTAACCATAATATTTTATATTTCCTTTGCTAAAATATACTCAGCTTCCATTGTGGATAATGCAATACACCCCTACAATCTTGAATGCCATGACACAGCCCCCCTACAAAAGTGTAGAGAAAATTTGTTGTAGATTTTCTACCATCAAGATTTCCTGCCATATCTGAATCTGTATAGCCTTCTAAGATTGGATTAGTTCCCTCGTAGCATATACGTAATTTCAATGTAACTTCGATGTGTTTGAGACTCCTTTTACCTACCTCCCAGTGTTGTTTTTCTGGGTTAGAGAGAAAACGGCTCACTACACTCATTGCGTGAGCAATATCTGGCATGATATATACCATAACATACATTAGGCTTCCATCTGCTAAGAATATTGTATCGGTGACATCTCTCCTATCTATTTCTTGGATGAGGGGCACAAACTCTTGCTCAATTTGAAATGATGTGCTAGTAGAATGCTGACAGGTTTAGCATTCTGTATATCGAATCTCCTAATTATCCATTGACCGGCGTAAACACACACGTATAACGCAAGCGCACGTATCGTTCAAGTAGTATAAAAATATTGATCACACAGGGACTTAATTTCTACTGTTGTTATTAATTATTGATACTATTTATTTACAGGTATCTATTTATATGGAGAATATAATGATTGCTTTTGATTGGTTGAATGTGGATTTGATAAATAAAATACTTAAAGCACTACAAGAAATTACAGTTTTAGCGACGGAATTTAGCGACATAATATTCCGTTTCAAAATTTAACGACGGAATTGAGACGAAATTGAAATGGATAATGAAATTAGGGACGAAATTTAGCGACAAAAAAAATTTCATCTCTAAATTAGAGACAGAAATGAAAATCAGTCGCTAATTAGAGACTGATTACTATTCCGTTGCTAATTTTGTTTAGAAACGAAATTTTTCCGTCGCTAATTAGAAACAGAATTTCAATTTCGTCGCTAATTTTAAATTTTATTTATATTTTAATTTTTTTTTGTTAATTAGAAACAGAATTCTTCCGTCGCTAATTAGAAACGGAATTTCAATTTCGTAGCTAATTAGAAACGGAATTTCAATTCCGTTTCTAATCTTAAATTTTTATTTTTATTTTAATTTTTTTTTTGTTAATTAGAGACGGAATTCTTCCGTCGCTAATTAGAAATGGAATTTCAATTCCGTAGCTAATTAGAAACGGAATTTCAATTCCGTTTCTAATCTTAAATTTTTATTTTTATTTTAATTTTTTTTGTTAATTAAAAACGAAATTCTTCCGTCGCTAATTAGAAACGGAATTAAAATCTCGTCGTTAATTAGAAATGGAATTTCAATTCCGTTTCTAATCTTAAATTTTTTTGTTAATTAGAAACAGAATTCTTTCGTCGCTAATTAGAAACGAAATAAAAATTCCGTCGCTAATTAGAAACGGAATTTCAATTCCGTAGCTAATTAGAAACGGAATATCAATTCCGTAGCTAATTTTTAATTTTTATTGATAATTAGAAACGAAATTATTTCGTTTCTATTCTGTCGCTAATTTTTAAAATTTTCAATCCCCCCAAATTTTATTCCTTTCGGCGCCACTTTTTTTTTTTAAAAAAATAGAGACGGATTTTCCGTCGCTAAATAGAAACGGAATACTATTTCGTCGCTAATTTTCGTCAAATTTCAAAAAATTTCCCGCCTTGTGAAAATTTCAAATGTCTACAAAATTTACAAATCTTCCCGCTTCTCTTATTTTTTTCCTCTATATATACATTATAATCTTTTTAACTCTCAACTCCAATACACCATCCAAAATTTTCTTACTCAATTTCATATACCATCAAATTTTTCATACCTGAACTCTCATTATCAATCTCTCATTTTTCTTATCCCATTTTTAAAAATTTCTTAAGAAACAAACGGTGGACATTTCATAAATAGATGGTGGTGTGTCGAAGCTCGCGGTGGACATTACGGTATCTTGTATAATTGAAGATGTATATATAAAATTAAAAAAATCCACTTTTTTAAAATTTTATACCATTCAAAATTTCTTAAATTTTCCCTTATCTAAAATTTAAAAATTTCATATATCTACAATTTATAAATTTTTCATACCTATAAAATTATAAAATTTGTCACCTCTCTAAAATTTTTAAAATTCCTATCTAAAATTTTAAAATTTTTCTTTTCTAAAATTTTAAAAATTTTTCATTTCTAAAATTTTAAAAGTTTCATATATTTTTAAAATTTTAAATTTCCCGCCTCTCTAAAATTTTAAAATTTTCGTTTTTAATTTTTTTTTTCAAAAAAAAAAATATAGCTACGGAAATATTACGTCGCTAAATATTTTTAAAATTTTAAATTTCCCGCCTCTCTAAAATTTTAAAATTTTAAATTTTTAAAATTTTTAATTTTTTTTTTCAAAAAAAATTTATAGCTACGGAAATATTCCGTCGCTAAATATTTTTAAAATTTTAAATTTCCCGTCTCTCTAAAATTATAAAATTTTAGTTTTATAAAAAAATTATAGAAACGGAATTTTCGTCGCTAAATAGCGACAGATGGAAATTCTGTCTCTAAATGGAAACGAAATTTTCCGTTGCTATTTAGCGACGGAATACTAACCGTCACTAATTAGAGACGGAAATTATATCGCTATATAGAGACGGAATTTCCATCTGTCGCTAACTTTAGCGACAGATGATATATTTCCGTCGCTATTTTTTTGCGACCAACAAAATAGAGACGAAATTTTTCTGTCGCTAATGGTCAATTAGCGGCGAATTAGTTACGGATTTTTCCGTCGCTATTTGGCAGTTTTCTTGTAGTGAAGACACAAAAGAAAATACTAAGGAAAATTACAGAAGACTCAAAAATCTAGGGTTGTGATTCCACACAATATTATCCGAAAGATGCATTGATTCTCTTATGTATGTGTAATAAATAAGTTTGCTAACCTGGAACACGATAATATGCAAAAGCCTCTTCCGATGGTCAGACGCAAATATCCAGTATAACCCAATTGAACCATATGTCTATGTCAACCAAATTACCTGGATTCATTAAGTTCAAGTTCCAATTATGGCTACCCACGCCTGACAGATATATTCCTATCATGTAAGAAAATCTATTAAAGGTTTATCTATCCTCAAGGAAGATCGTGAGCTATTGAATCTAAGGCTGAAACCTAAAATCCATTTTCCAAGTTCATTTTAAGTTTATCAAATCAATTTTATTAATGGCCAGTTAACAAGAAGCATTAAGCTTAAGACTCAATAAACAAACTAAAGAATTACCCATAAAAAGAAAATCAATTATTAAGTGTGTGGATATTGTGTTTCATCACTTCCCTATAATAAAAATAAAATGTTGGGGGTTGGGGGATCCACCTTTTCTAATTCTAATTTAGAAATCTCTCTTACTATAATATAGAATTTATCAGTGATATTACCAACCAGCCATATAGGCGGTATCCTCATTAAGTCAGATTTTAATTAAGTCCAACCAGCCATAAAGGCGGTATCATTATTTGTCCATAAACCAGCCATATAGGCGGTAATCATCTGTCACCTAAAGACCGACCATAAAGGCGGTGTCACATTATGTCAAATAAATAAAACCAGCCATTAAGACGGTAAACCTTTTAGTTTGAATTATAATTTCCATATTATAATTAAGGGAGATTAATCTAGATTAAAATAATAAAAGCTTCACCCTTCTCCCAGCAGAAATCTAACTACTAAACATAAAAGAGAAGAGAAGAAAAAGAAACTACTATTATTACTGAAAATAAAAATGCATAAATTAAATTACTAAAAATAAACACACAAGATGCAATCCTTAAATTCCTTACAAAAACCTAAGGAAAACATGAGAATTACAAATGAAATGGCATGGTATTTATAGGAAAATCTAAAGGCTTCCACCAATTTCTCCACCAATTGCTCCACCGAACATGACATCAAACATGGCATCAAATATGACACCAAACATGGCACCAAACATGACATCAAACATGGCACCAAACATGCAAGCATGTTTGGTGGAAGTTTGACAATTTTTATTTTATTTTATTTTATATTTTGAAAATGACTATAGTAATTACTCAAAATATACTAGATTATTCATCAATTTAGGCCTTCCAAAATTCAGAATTCGAAAATATTTAAATCTTCAAAGTTGTATATCTTTGAATCTTCTTTAATCTTCAACTTGAATCAGCCTAATCAGATATCGGATGAAAAAGTTATGGCCAAAATACGAAATATGCGCAAAATTGGAATTTAGGACTGCACTTCGTGACGCGTATAGTAAAATTTCGTTTTTGACATTTTTTACTCCGGATTTCATCGTTTTAGTCCCGATTTGATTCCATTAAGTTCCAATATTATTTTTATCTGCAAAATAAATAAAAACACATCAAAATGTTCATAAAACTCGAGAAACTATACAAAATATTAGGTTAAATGAGTGGGAAATAGTGATATAATTATCACTCATCACACCCCCAAACCTAACATTTTACTTGTCCTCGAGCAAAACAATAAAATAAAATAAAATAAACAATTAAGATTAAACTAAGCCACTTTCGTAGGGATCACAGTTGCATTTAGCATATGCAACAAGCCTTTAAACCCCTAGGTGTCCCTAGTGGACTGTTGGGGTTGGTGCTCAGAGCGCCAATTCCCGGTTGTATTTCTTATGAATACTTCTGTAAAACATTATTATTATGAATAATATATGCAGTTTCTATAATATAATCTATCTTTTAATATGGTAAAGACGTATTGACCTTAGAATGATTAGTCATGGTACTGTTGCAAAAGCGTCTTAACGGACATTGAGTAGTATTATGACGTTGTCATTCTCAGACAGTTCCTGGTCAAGGTTTACACTACTTGGTCAGTATAGTAAACTCGTTGAGACCGGTACATGTCGTATACTGGAATATATGATTCCAATGGTTTCTCAATGAACCATAAGTCTTTGAGACTAGTATAGACGTGTAGGTGTTTATAGCGGATAAACACTGAATGACTCATCGAAGATTCTTAATGGAAGGTACACCAGCGTCAATAAGAATCTTCTCGGGTTGAGTAGCACTTGTGATTCTTAGACTTGAGATGCCATTGTGGGCACATGAGACATCTTCTACACTTAGATGGTAGTCACGTCACCGATCTATTAAGATCAGACCTCCGCCTGTTCGTTGGGTGTAGACAGATCCTCAGGGTGTCCTACGAGTATCAAGATAGGATCCGTCAGTTCTGTGTACCAGAGCATATGTAGTCCATATGATTAGCAATCAGATAAAACCATGGGCCCGTGGTAAAGTTTAGAAGCTAGTTCTAAACATTCTTTTAGAGATTGCTAATGGAATAGTCGACTGGATAATCCCAATAGAGATTTGACGTTTACATCTGTATCTCTGGGATTTATCCGGATACCTGTGACGGAGGAATTATACATTTTCCATGACCTCGACCTGTATGGTTCAGCGAGATTATCCGTGATCGTCATAATCTACGGGTGGATAGATTATGGACACGAAATTTGATTTCGTGACGGATATACCTGAATCTAGAGAGTCTCAATAATGAAACATACTCGTAGAGCACTAGAGCAACATTAATAAATAATATTGATTATTTATAAAGTCGTTTAAAAGTTAAACGCAAGATACGTGCTAAATGGACTAGATAATCATTTGCCTAATTATTGTGTATTTACATTTAATACTTGATTAATTTAAATACACATTAATTAATAGTCAAAATGAGTTATTTGACTTATATCCTATATGAATATATGTTTTTAACATTTAATGTAAATATTATACATATATTTAATATATTTGTATTTGATTATTTAATTGATTATTTAATTGTTAAATGATTAAATTAATTAAAATATAAATATCTTACATTAGGATATTTGATGTAAATGATATTAGTTGCCTTTGTTGACTTAATTAAATATCTAATAAAGTGTTATTTGGATATTTATGCAAGTTGACTAAATTAAAGTGAAATGGAATTGAAATGAATTTGGTTTGTTTTGTTTTGACAATTTCGGCCAAGGCAAATTTTGCCACAAGTATATATTATTTTCATTTCATTTCATTTGATAAAAAATACACTTTACTAAAAGAAACTCATTGAAGAAGCCAAAGGAAACTTGAGAAAAGAAAGACAAAAATCAAAAAGCTTGGATTTTTAGTAAGTTTCTTGAACTTGCTATTAGTAAGGAAATTGTTCCTTAGGTTCTAGGCTTTAATATATGATATTCTTAGGTTATTTATTTCTTTGTTCCTTGTGGGTTTTGTTGATGGAAGTTTTGATGGAGGTGTAAAGCATGTGTGATGAAGGAAGTGTATGACTATTGTAGTAATAAGCTTTCTTTTAAGGTTTTGGAAATCATGTTGCTAATCTAGAGTTTTGACCCACTCTTAGATGACCTAGATTTGATCTTGAGTTGTTTCATTGTGTTGAGACTTGGATTGGATGGAAGAATGATGATTGAAACAATTGATTTAACTAATTTGGTCTAATTGTCCAATTTGATGAAATTGAAAATTAGGGTTCATGACCAATTCCAAATTTGGGGCTTTTCATATATGTTGTGTATTTGGATGTGTATATGATGCATATAAAGTTTCATGTTGATTGGATTACATCTTGATGTGTTTTGAAGCATGAAATGACAAAGTGCACAAATGGCACCCCTAATGGAGCTCTCGGCCAAAGAAGAAAAAAAAATGGGGGGATTTGCTTGTCTTGGTGTTTTGATGTTTTGAACATGCTAAGTTCATTTTAGAAATGATTTAGAATCATTCAAAATTGATTTGATCAATTTCGGACTAAAATGGACAAAGTACCAAGTATAAGGGCAATTCGGTAAATTCACTTAAATATGATTTATTGAATTTATTTTCATAATTTGATTATTGGAATATTAAATAAATATGTTTATTTAATTAATCCGAGAAAAAGTTTTTGAAATCGGAAAATCTGATTTTCCACCGCTTCCGCTGCGTTACCGGATTTAGCCCATAAAACCCCTACAAAATGGTATCAGAACGGTCTGATTCTCGGCATCTAAAATGATTAGCCTTCATTGAATCAATGTTTAATAATATGTTTTCTTGACTTTATGCATGCTTATTATAATCTAATTTGGTTAGATTTAGGGTGTATGACACTTAGCGGAAAATCCCTAATTAATAAGGTTTTAATGTAATTATGTATTTTGATGCATGTTATGTGGTCCGTCTTGTCAATACGGTTTATGAATACTTCTCTGTGACTACATCTGAGACCGTGCCTCTGATGTGAGGGTGTAGCCGATAGAGATTTATTTATACCGGATGTATATCAGATACTAGGTAAATTCAAGTAAAAGCGGAATTCTGAACGTGCCCTAGCTGTCAGGATTACGTAAGTAACTTGAGTTTATTATTGACGAGTTTAACCTTGGTACGTCTCCTTGTGGGCCTGCCTTCGCAGCGACAACGAGAAACGACCAGGACCGGAAACCCATGAGTCATTATAGAATGATTGACAAATGAGTTGTCTACCTGATGAATATACATAGGCGAGACCGTGCCTCTGCTGTGAGCCGAAATATATTCACGGGATCCACTTTTCACTATTTGTATTTAATTTAATTATTAAATCTTTGTATTCTGTTTGGGGACTACAGTATTGCATGATTTAGTGGGAGGGGCATTTTTAGATTAAAAATCCATGATCTAGTTTATGCTTTTGATATTATATGAAACTGCTTAATTTCTGCTAACCGTTTTTCGTGATCTATATGATAGATTGGCGATGGCGGCACAATCCACAAATCAGTTTGCGCGTATGCTTGATGCGAACAAACTGAAAGGCGCTGAGAACTTCGCTGACTGGGAATTGGATTTGAGGATTGTCCTCGATTCCGAAAAGCTGGGATATGTTCTTGAAGGTCCGTTGCCCTTTGCTGTGGGTGCGGATGCTTCAGAGGAGGAACGCCAAGTTTTTGAAACTTGGAAGGATGATGATTTAAGGGTTAAGTCATACATCCTTATTTCACTGTCTCCGAAACTCAAGCAACAGTACTATGGTATGCTAGATTCATATAGTATGATGACGTGATTGAGACAATCGTTTGAGAACCAAGAACAAGTGATTGTTCACAAAGTCGCCATGGAACTGTTCCATGCGCGTCTGGATGAGGGGCAAAATGTTAGCCCACCATGTTCTTCAGATGATCAATTTGATCGATCAATTGAGGCAACATAATCTCATCTTGAATGACATTCTCGGTAGGAGTGTCATTCTTGGTTCACTACCAGCTTCATTTCGCCAGTTCGTGATGTACTTCAACATGCACGGGACTGTCTGTACCTACCAGGAGCTACATAGGATGCTGCCACGGAAGGAAGGAAGAGAGAAGGAGTAGAAGAGAGTACCGACTCGCCCACCTAGATCTACTTCTCTCTCCGCTTCTTCCCAATGATGGTCCAAAGGAAAGAAGAAGAAAGGGAAGAAGAAGAATGCTTTCGGTCCTTAACAACAGGCGAAGATTGCTAAGCCCAAGAGGGCTTCTGAAGACAAATGCCACCACTGCGGCAAAGTCGGGCATTGGAAAAGGAACTGTCCTGATTACATCGCCCAGTTGAGGAGAGACAGAGCATCTACATCATGTACTTTTATTTTTCCAGTTATTGATTTATCTTTGGCTTGTGAAGCCGTTACATCCAACTGGATTTTAGATTCTGCTTGTCCATTCACATTTGCAATTGTTGCAGGTTGCAGGTGCTGAAGGAAAGTAGGAGGCTGAAGCCTGGGGAGATGCAGTTGCGGTTCGGGAGTGGAGACTCTTGGATGCAGTTGCAGTGGGAGTATGTATCGAGATCTCATTGCCAAATGGGACACTTTTGTTAAATGAATGCCATTTTGTACCTCGATGTGTAGCTAATATTATATCACTTTTTTGTATTGGATACAGAAGACTTTTGTATTAATATTAAGAACAGTTCTTTATATTTTTATGATAGTAATAATATTCAGATCCTTTGTTGTCCAAACCAGCATGCTCATTATACATTGCAAACTTCAAAAGATATATTAATACTGGAGTTAATAAACGTAGTTTACCTGTAATAATAATACTGAACTTGGCATATGAGACTTGGTCACATTGGCGTTAAACGCCTTACCCAATTGGTTAGGAATGGTTTGATACCAGATCTTACCATTGAATCTTATCCAACTTGTGAATCCTGTATTCAGGGTAAGATGACCAAAGCCCCATTTTCTGGTGTTGGACACTGTGCCATTAACTTACTGGAACTCGTACATTCTGATGTATGTGGTCCACTAAGTCAAACTGCTCACAGTGGTTATTCGTACTTCGTTACCTTTACCGATGATCTGTCACGGTACGGTTATGTCTATTTGATGAGACATAAATCGAAAACCTTTGAAAAGTTCAAAGAGTTCCGAAATGAAGTAAAAAAATAAACTGGTAAATATATTAAATGCCTACGATCAGATCGAGGCGGCGAATATATGAGTGGTGAGTTCATGGATTATATGAAGGAGAATGAGATTCTCGGTCAATATACTCCTCCAGGTACCCCACAGCACAATGGAGTATCTGAGAGGATAAATCGGACTTTATTGGATATGGTCCGATCAATGTTGAGTTTCACAGATTTGCCCTATTACCTATGGGGATACTCTCTCTTAACAGCCGCACATCTTTTGAATAAGATTCTTTCAAAGGCTGTTCCTACGACACCGTATGAGATATGGTTCGGTAGGAGACCAAATCTTAATTATATTAAGGTTTGGGGTTGTCCTGCCTATGTCAGGGTGACTCAGCAAGATAAGCTTTCGCCTCGAGGGAAAAAGTTTAGGTTTGTCGGATATCCTTCGAATACGAGGGGATATCTGTTCTATGATACCGAGCATCGAAATGTGTTCGTAGCTCGCTTCGCAAAATTTCTAGAAGTAGAATTTTTGTCAGAAGGTGGTAATCATAGACAAGTTGAGCTTGATGAAGTCCAACCTGAAAACAACGAACCAACGGAGGAACCTGAGGTTCAAGTAGATGAAGGACCTTCAACACACACACTCCGTAGGTCGGAAAAGGTATCTAGACCTCTTGAACGCTTGTATTTGATACAAGAAAAGAGTCTGGATGTTCTCTTAGTTGAAGAGACAGATCCTTTCACCTATAGAGAATCGATGTTGGACATCGACTCCGTGAAATGGCAAAGTGCCATGAAATCCGAGATAGACTCAATGCATGAGAATCAAGTTTGGGACTTGGTTCCGCTTCCCGAAGGAATTGTTCATATCGGTTGTAAATGGGTATACAAGAGGAAGCGCGGGCCTGACGGTAAGGTTGAAACTTACAAGGCCCGACTGGTAGCAAAAGGTTACACGCAGCGACCTGACGTCGACTACGATGAAACTTTTTCACCAGTAGCAATGTTTAAGTCTATTCGGATTTTGCTTTCTATAGCTGCGTATCATGACTACGAGATTTGGCAAATGGATGTCAAAACGGCTTTTCTAAATGGATTTCTTGATGAAGAAATCTATATGGAACAGCCGGAAGGTTTTGCGTCCAGCGAAAACTCGGGTATGGTATGTAAGCTTAAGAAGTCCATTTATGGACTTAAACAAGCTTCACGAAGTTGGAATCTTCGATTCGACGAGATTATTAGATCGTCTGGTTTTCTCAAGAATTCAGAAGAATCCTATGTGTATCAGAAGGCCAGTGGGAGCATGGTCGTATTTTTAGTCCTATATGTTGATGACATCCTAATCATTGGGAATGATTTAGGTATGTTACAAAGCGTCAAAGCATACCTCTGTAAGAATTTCTCCATGAAGGACCTGGGAGAAGCTTCTTATGTTTTAGGGATAAAACTCTATAGAGATAGACAAATGAGGCTGATTGGGTTATCCCAATCAATGTACATAGATAAGATCTTGGAACGGTATAGTTTTGGTAACTGTAAGACAGCAAACATACCGTAGACATGAGATTCATCTTTCTAAGAAGATGTGTCCACAAACAGAAGATGAGAAGGTTAGAATGTCTAACCAACCTTATGCTTCGTGTTTGGGTAGCATAATGTATGTCATGTTATGTACGAGGCCTGATATCAGTTTCGCTGTTAGCGTAACTAGTCGATATCAGTCCAATCCAGGTAATGACCATTGGATGGCCATTAAACATATCCTAAAGTATCTTAAAGGTACTAAGGATAAGTTGATTATTTATGGAGGAAACGAGCTGCAGGTTAATGGGTATACAGACTCCGATTTTCAATCGGATCCCGATGATAGAAAGTCTACATCTGGATTTGTCTTTACCCTTAACGGAGGTGCAGTTTGTTGGAAGAGTTCCAAACAGGGATCAACAGCAGATTCCACCACTGAGGCGGAATATATTGCAGCTTCTGAAGCTGCAAAAGAGGCTGTGTGGATAAAGAACTTTATCACAGAATTGAGAGTTGTCCCAAGTATCGAGAATGCGATTCCGTTGTACTGTGATAATACTGGAGCCATTGCGCAAGCAAAGGAACCGAGGGCGCATCAGAAGTCGAAGCATGTGGAACGCAAGTACCACATCATTCGAGAGATCGTGTCGCGAGGGGATATTGTCGCGTGCAAGGTACCGAGTGAAGATAATATAGCAGACCCACTGACGAAGGCCATACCTCCGAAATTGTTTGATAAACACGTGGAGTCGTTGGGTATTAGATACAATCGATATTGGCACTAGAGCAAGTGTGAGATTTTGTTGGGTTGGTGCTCAGAACGCCAATTCCCTGTTGTATTTCTTATGAATACTTCTGTAAAACATTATTATTAGGAATAATATATGCAGTTTCTATAATATAATCTATCTTTTAATATGGTAAAGACGTATTGACCTTAGAATGATTAGTCATGGTATTGTTGCAAAAACGTCGCAACGGACATTGAGTAGTATCATGACGTTGTCATTCTCAGACAGTTCCTGGTCAAGGTTTACACTACTTGGTCAGTATAGTAAACCCGTTAAGACCGGTACATGTCGTATACTGGAATATATGATTACAATGGTTTCTCAATGAACCATAAGTCTTGGAGACTAGTATAGACGTGTAGGTGTTTATAACAGATAAACACTGAACGACTCACCGAAGATTCTTAATGGATGGTACACCAGCGTCAATAAGAATCTTCTCGGGTTGAGTAGCACTTGTGATTCTTAGACTTGAGATGCCATTGTGGGCACATGAGACATCTTCTACATTTAGATGGTAGTCACGTCACCGATCTATTAAGATCAGACCTCCGTCTGTTCGTTGGGTGTAGACAGATCCTCAGGGTGTCCTATGAGTATCAAGATAGGATCCGTCAGTTCTGTGTACCAGAGCATAGGTAGTCCATATGATTAGCAATCAGATAAAACCATGGGCCCGTGGTAAAGTTTATAAGCTAGTTCTAAACATTCTTTTAGAGATTGCTAATGGAATAGTCGACTGGATAATCCCCATAGAGATTTGACGTTTACATCTGTATCTCTGGGATTTATCCGGATACCTGTGACGGAGGAATTATACATTTTCCATGACCTCGACCTGTATGGTTCAACGAGATTATCTGTGATCGTCATAATCTACGAGTGGATAGATTATGGACACGAAATTTGATTTCGTGACGGATATACCTGAATCTAGAAAGTCTCAATAATGAAACATACTCGTAGAGCACTAGAGCAACATTAATAAATAATATTGATTATTTATAAAGTCGTTTAAAAGTTAAACGCAATATACGTGCTAAATGGACTAGATAATCATTTGCCTAATTATTGTGTATTTACATTTAATACTTGATTAATTTAAATACACATTAATTAATAGTCAAAATGAGTTATTTGACTTATATCCTATATGAATATATGTTTTTAATATTTAATGTAAATATTATACATATATTTAATATATTTGTATTTGATTAATTAATTGATTATTTAATTGTTAAATGATTAAATTAATTAAAATATAAATATCTTACATTAGGATATTTGATGTAAATGATATTAGTTGCCTTTGTTGACTTAATTAAATATCTAATAAAGTGTTATTTGGATATTTATGCAAGTTGACTAAATTAAAGTGAAATGGAATTGAAATGAATTTGGTGTTTTTGTTTTTGACAATTTCGGCCAAGGCAATATTTGCCACAAGTATATATTATTTTCATTTCATTTCATTTGATAAAATAATACACTTTACTAAAAGAAACTTCATTGAAGAAGCCAAAGGAAACTTGAGAAAAGAAAGACAAAAATCAAAAAGCTTGGATTTTTAGTAAGTTTCTTGAACTTGCTATTAGTAAGGAAATTGTTCCTTAGGTTCTAGGCTTTAATATATGATATTCTTAGGTTATTATTTCTTTTTCTGTTCTTGTGGTTTTTGTTGATGGAAGTTTTGATGGAGGTGTAAAGCATGTGTGATGAAGGAAGTGTATGACTATTGTAGTAATAAGCTTTCTTTTAGGTTTTGGAAACCATGTTGCTAATCTAGAGTTTTTGACCCACTCTTAGATGACCTAGATTTGATCTTGAGTTGTTTCATTGTGTTGAGACTTGGATTGGATGGAAGAATGATGATTGAAACATTGATTTAACTAATTTGGTCTAATTGTCAAATTTGATGAAATTGAAAACTTAGGGTTCATGACCAATTCCAAATTTGGGGCTTTTCATATATGTTGTGTATTTGGATGTGTATATGATGCATATAAAGTTTCATGTTGATTGGATTACATCTTGATGTGTTTTGAAGCATGAAATGACAAAGTGCACAAATGGCACCCCTAATGGAGCTCTCGGCCAAAGAAGAAAAAAATGGGGATTTTGCTTGTCTTGGTGTTTTTATGTTTTGAACATGCTAAGTTCATCTTAGAAATGATTTAGAATCATTCAAAATTGATTTGATCAATTTCGGACTAAAATGGACAAAGTACCAAGTATAAGGGCAATTCGGTAAATTCACTTAAATATGATTTATTGAATTTATTTTCATAATTTGATTATTGGAATATTAAATAAATATGTTTATTTAATTAATCCGAGAAAAAAATTTTGAAATCGGAAAATCTGATTTTCCACCGCTTCCGCTGCGTTACCGGATTTAGCCTCTAAAACCCCTACATGGACGAGTTGTAGTCTCGTGATGGCTTATAGCAATGATACCCACAAACATCTTATAAAAGTAAAAAAGATAGTAAAACTAATGCACACAAAAGCAAAAATACAAGAGAATAAAGAAGTTAGTGACTAAACAAGTGAGACTTCTACTCCAAGTTAGTAGTTGTTTTATTTCTTTCTAAATTACCGAATAAGTAAATTCTCCGATTATTTTTACCATTCTCCATATACACAGCCAACAAAATATTAATCAACTCATTTTGCCCACAATAGTCACAAGTGTAGTTGAAAAGAGAGTAATATTTTTGTCCTAAAGTTATATCAGAATTCACACATTTTTTTAAGCAATGAAATGATTTTTCTGATTTTATTTTTAATTTTTTTAATTTTTTTATTTATATACAATATCTTCCATCTATGTAGCGAACTTTAGGTCGGTGGCTCCCAAACCAGTTGGCTTTAGGGCACCAGGTGTTAAGACACCCCCACAGACTTAATTACTCAGACTTCAGATATATATATTTTTGGCAACATCTTTGATGTGATCCTAGCAGCATGGATTGATTTCGTTTGTTTAGGCTTATTTATTATTTATTTTCATATATGGAACCAACGTGAATGTCTGTTTTTATTTATTTTTTGAGTTAGTTTATTTTATTTATTTATGGGTTCAAAATGGGCTAAAAATTAGGAATTATGGGCTTTTAGTTGGTAATGGGTAGTTTAGGGCTATATTAGTCTTTTTAGCTCTCTTAGGGTTTGAGTATGTTACTATTTAAACTCAAAAACAACTCTTAATGAGCACCCTATTATTTGTGCGTGAATAGTAACCTTTTCTTGAGATTGAGAAAATTTTATCATCGTTCAGTGATTGAACAAAGACTTATCAAAGGGTTGGCATCCTTTGTGGCGTCCTATTTGCTGGCAAAATTCATCTAAGGCTATCTCCAAGGGTTTTCAAGGACAGGTTCTTTGGGGGTCTACGGGATCTTGGATCGGGTTTCGTCTGTTTCGTATCCTGTTTCGTATCAATTGGTTATCAGAGCCATTATTTCAGGTCTGACTTTTTCTTTTTTTTCTAGTTTTCAATTTTCGTTCTTGTTTTCCGTTTTTTTTAAAAAAAAAAAAAAGTTGCTGTTTGTGACCAAAAAAAAAAAAAATCTTCCTTCAATTTTTTTTTCTTGTGGTATGCGTGGTTACAAAAAAAAAAAAAAAAACATTAACTTGTCTTTTTTTTGTCAGTTTGCTGATTCTTCTTCATCGCCTTTTTTTCTTTTTTTTTTGTTTGTTTTGGATTTTGCATGTGATTATAAGCTGGTGAAAAAAAAAGTTCAAGCCTATGTTTCGTGTGTTTTTGGTCACAAGCGTGTCTCTCTAGTCTATAATTTTCAATTGATATCAAGTCCGAATTTGCGTGTGTCAACAGCAGAGCAAAAAAAAAAAAAAAAAAAAAAATTCTGGAATTGCGTTTGTCAGTCAAAAAAAAATTTCCTTCATTGGCTAGTGCAGATCAGTAGGCAGTAGGGTTTGTTTGCTTTTTGACCTTATTGCATGAGAACTTTGTTAATAGGCTGTTGCTGTTGTTAAAAAAAAAAAACAGATCTGGTCAGTAAAGTTTGATCAATTATCTTGTGTGTTAAGTTGTGCTAGGGATTGCCTTAGTGTTCCTTAATCGAAAAGAAAATTTTTGGTTGAATTTGTCACTGAATTTTGAATCTGATTTTTTTGTGTTTTGTTTTGAGACTCATGTGGTTTTTTTAGTCTTATTTTTAGTCTTGTCTTTATCTTTGTCATTTTTTTAGTCTTTTCTTCCTTCTTGAGTTTATTTTTGTCAAGATGCCAAGTGCGTTGGTTGATATTATGGGACAACCAAGAGATAATATCTTTCGTACTAGAGTATTTGTGAAAGATGAGGTGTGCAGTGTGATTATTGATGGGGAACATTGGGCTAATTTAGTTAGTACCAGTCTCTTGGAGAAATTGAGGTTGTCATTGCGAAACCATCCTAAGCCTTATATGTTACGAGGTTTACCTAATTGTGATGAGGTTAAGGTGGAGTATCAAGTCATGGTTGCCTTTACTACTATGAGGTTTCATGATGAAGTATTATGTGATGTGGTGCCTATGCTTGATTGTCATGTATTGTTGGGTGGGTCATGGAAGTATGATAGGCAAGTGTGGCATCATGTTGAGAGGAGTAGGTACATTTATGTCACGGAGCGGAGGTCGGTGATTCTTTCTCTTTTAACACCACAACAAGCCTATAAAGATCAATTAATAATGAAGAGGAGAAATGAGGTTGAAAAGAGGAAAAAAGAAAGAGATGTCGAATGCTTAGTACATAAACTTGCTAGTGATATTGTGAATGTAAAAGAAGAAAATATGTGCATGATAGTGAGTGAGCAAGCAGTGAAGAGTGAGTGTGATGCTGAAGTTATTTCTATTACTGAAGTGGATGACTTAGCTGTTGCTGGTGATGATAAATTTGAAGCTCAATGCATGGCTAAATATATTGATGAAACTACATGTGTAGTTGAATGTGTTGAGAGTTTTGAACATGCAAATGTGAGTACTGAGTCGGGAAACACATGGGTAAATACGTGTGAGAGTTTTGTGAGTGTTAAGCATGTAGAATTTGTTGTGAATGAGATTGAGAGTGTGAACTTAATTAGGAATCTCATTGGGAATGAGAGTGCAATAAAATTAGATTTTGCGGAAGAGTATGGGCAAAAGGGAACAATACACAAGCATTATTGTACTAACATTGACACTTTTCTTCCATGTGATTTTTCCTTGTTCCAGAATAATCGTCCAATTGATTTTATCATTACTATCTATGATCCGGGCACGGATTCGAGGACGAATCCTTTTCAAGAGAGGGAGAATGATATGATCCTAGCAGCATGGATTGATTTCGTTTGTTTAGGCTTATTTATTATTTATTTTCATATATGGAACCAACGTGAATGTCTGTTTTTATTTATTTTTTGAGTTAGTTTATTTTATTTATTTATGGGTTCAAAATGGGCTAGAAATTAGGAATTATGGGCTTTTAGTTGGTAATGGGTAGTTTAGGGCTATATTAGTCTTTTTAGCTCTCTTAGGGTTTGAGTATGTTACTATTTAAACTCAAAAACAACTCTTAATGAGCACCCTATTATTTGTGCGTGAATAGTAACCTTTTCTTGAGATTGAGAAAATTTTATCATCGTTCAGTGATTGAACAAAGACTTATCAAAGGGTTGGCATCCTTTGTGGCGTCCTATTTGCTGGCAAAATTCATCTGAGGCTATCTCCAAGGGTTTTCAAGGACATGTTCTTTGGGGATCTTGGATCGGGTTTCGTCTGTTTCGTATCCTGTTGTCGTATCAATCTTCGATCCATGTAGCGAGCTTTGGACCAATGACTCCAAAACCAGTTGGTTTTAGGGCACTAGGTGTTAAAACACCTCATACGGGCTTAATGACTTGGATCTCATATTTTTTTTTTGTTACTTTTTTTTTCTATTTTTTTTTTTTACTCCATTGCCATTTATAGATGATTCCTCCAATTAAACTAGAGAACTGAATATTACAAACTTTTCAATTACAGCTCATGTCCGTATGTTACCATGCATGTTGATAATACCTGCCAACTGAGCATATAAAAATTCATTTTAGTCAGTTTTATGGAGAATTCACAAATTAAATAATTCAAAAGGAAATAAACAAAAATTAACTTGTTTCGAAAATGGGTTTGATATACGTATCAAGAGTGAGAACTCCTTACACAACTATCTCTCACCAATTTCACCTGATTAATCAAAGAACTCCTTACACAACTATCTCTCACCAATTTCACCTGATTAATCAAACACAAATTTTTTTTTTTGAAGTTTCTCCTCTTCTTAAAAAAGAATTTTGTATAACTAATTTCGATAATTAGTATTATTTTTATATTAGGTTATCATAATTTTATTACTCCAACTAAATATCACAAGACTACAATATTTTTTGAATTTTTATATTATGTTATCATACTTTTATTTTTATAATTTTTATTTTTTTGATATGTTGGAAACCACGCCGTCAAACCGTCTGACCCGAGCTTAAGCGGAGCAGATAAAACCTCTGAATGTCCCAGACTCTTACAAGAAATATACCCCCTGAAAACCTAACAATCAAATCTTAAGCTCTTTGTCATCAAGTGACACCCCTTAAGGGCTATCATACTTTTATTACTCCAACTAAATATCACAATAATAATGTAATTTTTGAAGTGTATTATCATACTATTTGAATTATATAAAATAATATTTTATTATTTTTCAGTTTGTTTCAATTGTCAAAAGATGATGTCTTGATGATGTCACATGGATAAATTTGTAAATACATGAAATCTAACCCAAAACATAGATCAGGCTCTAAATTTGAAAATATTACAAAAAAACCCCAATTATAATGAAATGTACATATATTTTTGCTCATTTTATTTTTAAAAATTCTTGCAAACAAATAAAGAAAGTAATCTGCACAGGAAAAATAACTTTAAGTTACTGTTCGTATTTCTGGTTCGGTTCAATTCTTAATAAATTTCGATTTGGTTTGATAATTCGATTAAGTTTGGTTATTTTTATTTATTATAATTGATTATATCAAACGATAAAGTAACACTTTTTTTTGAAATCGTTGAAAATCTCACCGTCAAACCACTCATTATGGGCTTAAGCGGAGCAAGTAAAACCCTCGGTTGTCCCAGGCTCTTACAAGAAACGCACTCCCTAAATTCGAACCCAGAATCTGAATCTGAGATCTCGAACCCTACACCACTAACAAACGATAAAGTAACACATGATATATTAACTTACAATATCCAATGTACCATTTTGATATATCCTCCTACATTTGTAAAGAATTATTCTATTTATAATTGGATATTGTAAGTTAATATATCATGTGTTACTTTATCGTTTGTTAAGAGAGGAAAAGTAGGAGCATATAAATTTTTTTATTATGTTATGCACCATAATATCAATCTAGAATTTGTCTATATTCTTGTATACAGAAGAAACCTTAGAAAAATATTAATATTTATTAACGGGTGGGTATTTCGGATACGATTTGATTTTCATCAAATTTCGGTTCAATAATGGAACCATTCAGTTTTGAGGATTTGGAACATTCGATTTTTCGATTCAATTTAGTTTAGTTCGATTCGGTTCGATTCAAACTTCAACCCAAACCATTTGTCCACCCCTACTTTTAGCTATTAAAAATAAGACATAACAAATATATTTATAATATTTTCCGCAATTAATAAAATTTTAAAAAATATTTATTGAAATCACACAAAATTAGATATGATATGGTGTGACTATTTCAACTTAATTCTTTTACTTCAAATTTTAACACAAATTTTGAGTCATTAATTTCATGCAATCAAATGATGATATTAAAATTAAAATAATACTTAATGATGCCATTTACCACTAGATTACATGAAATAAATAGCTTAAAATTTGTGTCAAAAAACTCAAAGTTGAAATAACCTAACCCAATAATTAACGTTACAAGAATCTTCAATGACAAAAAGAGAGAGAGAAGTTGGGCGAAAAAGAGTATCGTTCAATTTGAAAATTTGTTAAATATATCACACAAATTAATGGAAATTTTGATTTATTAATGTGATAATTTTATGTCCATTTTAAAGTGAAGAAAATCAAATTTTATTTTACTGAATCAATATACTAATTACGCCGCTGTTTAGAGAGAGAAGGGGCAATTTACCCTCAAGTAAATTGCTTGTTATATTTTGTCTTTCTTTAAACATGCTTTTGAAATCTTCCTAATAAGTAACATTTTTTCAATATTCAATTTTTAATTTTATCACTCGATGGTATTCAAATTTGTGACCAATTCAAGAATGTGGCATAAATTCAATGAACAGCAAAAAGTAAGGCATAAGGCATGAGCAACAACATTATAATAGCAGCCCCAGAGCAAAACCCACACAACACAGATGGCATCAAAATTGGAGACTCAGAAGGCTTCAAAATCAGCCGCCCCTCCATCGGCACCGGTGTCCACCACTGCGAAAGTCGCCGACGTAACTTGCGGCCCCGGCACCGGCACCAGATATCATGGAATGTTTTTGCCGCCTTCCGAGAAAATTTTACGTGAAACCATTCTCACCTAGTCATCCACTGACCATCCAACGTGCAATATCTTGTATATATATCCGGCCACGGTTCCGGTTCGAAACCGAAACCAAACCGGATGGAACCGTAAGGTTCCGGTTTCAAAACCGAAACCGAACCGAACCCCCAAACGGTTCGGTTACGGTTCTACAAAAGTTGGAACCGTAACCTTAAGATTCGGTTCAGTTCCGGTTCGGAACCAGAACCGAACAAATTTTTTAATTTTTTCCCTTAAAAAATAGAGAACCGAACCGAATTTTTCAGTTCGGTTCCGGTTCGGTTCTGGAACCGAACTGAACCGTGACCACCTCTATATATATATATCTATATAATAAATGAGAATGATGTTGGAGGAAAGAGAGTGTATCCAACGGCTCTCTTTATGTGGCTTAATTAACGGCCCAGATCATTTCATTGGTAATTGGAGGAAAAATAGTGAATTGATTGAGTAAATAGTCAAAAAATTTCAAATTTTCAAATTAAAAAATAGAAAGTTAAAATAAAATCATTTAATTAAAAAATAAAATCATTTAATTCTGTAACACCGTGCCGTAGGCACGGCAAATACTGTAACATCGTGCCGTAGACACGGCCAAATACTGTAACACCGTGCCGTAGGCACGGGCATCATTAATTAAAAAATAAAATCATTTAATTCTGTAACACCGTGCCGTAGGTACGGGCAAAAACTAGTATATATAATTTCAAAATCTTTATAAATAAATTGTATATATATGATGGTGTCGTAGGAACAGTCTCACCTAAAACTTTCTCAGAAATTGAAGTTAGAAACATATGCACAAAACAGGTTACCATTAACCACAAGAAAAGGAACTGAACTTGCAGAGCATTATCAAAGTTAAAAGTGATGATATCGTCAAAACAAAAAGAATGGGAAAAAGTTCTCAAAGATTGAGAAAAGTCTTGTAAAAGCTTCAGTTTGAAGTGGGGGTATCCATACATTCAGTCACAGAAAAAGTAAACATTGCGATGGAAAAGATGGAAATACGGAAACAAAGGGAAGTTTCACCGCCCCTTGTGAACTCAAGGAATTGTCTCTCGAACTAGAAAGTACCCAATTCCCTCCATGGACCTTAACGCTCTGATGATCAGCTAATGCAATGCCGCAGGACGAGTAACTCGAGGCCTCACAGGTGTCTTTGATGGACTGATCCTGATAAATTCAAGGTGTAAAATATGGTGACGTCAGCATCTGATGGGATTATTTATATACGTATAACTATTAATGGGAAAAGTTCAGGAAAACGCACCTGATGGGTTGAGTTCCCACGACCATTCCGCTACAATTCAGCGCAAGGATGGCACTTTCAGCCTGTTCATGCAAACAAAAATATCAGACTAATGTGAGAGAATATTTGACTGTCATCACACGGAATATAATCAGACGGTATAATCAGGAGCACTGGGAAAAAAATGATAAGCTAGGCCACATCAACTTATTGTTAAGCTATTGGAGCATTTACCATGTGCGTGCACGATTCTAGAAGGATTTAACAGCAGCAATATGGAAATGATCAACATTGATGTAAATCAGACAAATAGAAGATGCCTCTTTACGTCTAAAAGATTTATTTTTCTTCTTAATAAATTCCAGATTTCTTTCGAAATGCCAAGTGAAAAAATTAACGAGTAGGCTTTACGAAGGAAAAGTAAAGACCAGGAAGCCTATTAATGTACAAGCATATCACAAGCTAAAGAAAATAATTGGAGCCATAGATGTAGGGAACTAGAAGTAATCTTCTTCAGAAAATTTTACAAATGTTGTCACTAATTGATCGAATTTGTAAACCATCTCGAACTCCTATAAGAATCTGACGAAAATAACTTCAGTTCGAAAGCCCCCTTATCTCTTTCCTTTTCTAATGTGCATCCAGAACAAGTTTGCACAAGAACCCAGAAATTCTAATCTCTTGGCCCAATATCATCATGATTTTTCAAATAAAAATTTTCATTTCAATTTTAGTATCAGCGCAGAAAGTGACTCATGTTGCATGAATCATAGTTTTTTGTTTCCTTTTGCTATTAGTTTCATGATTTCCTCTTTTTCTTCCAATCAATCTCTTGAACTACTAATCCAGAAGCAAGCTTTTTAACCCCTATTTTCCTAGTTGTCTCTTCATCTTTGATACTCTTTTGATTTAGTTATTCAAGCACACCACCAAACTTCAGAATTATTCGAATCTTAGCTAATTGTACGAGGCACTTGAATATAACATCTATTCTCCAACGTGCACCGACATTTCTAATAAAAGGGAAAAAGATACTGAATCCTAAAAATTTGCAATGGCTTTATGGAATTTTCAGTTTTGAATAGGTAGTATTGTAACCAGGTGTAGGTGAGTGTTGGAAAAAAAATTGATTGCAAGAAATTTATGCAAGGTGTTGAAATTGGTAAAAAAATATAATACTAGTTCAGTTCGGTTTTGAAAAAGTAAAACTGAAAACCGAACTGAATCTTTCAGTTTTCCGATTTGGAAACCAATTTCATAACCGAATCTAAAAATAACTGAACTGAACTACTATTTCAGTTCAGGGTTCAGCTATTTTGCCCACCCAAAGTAGAACCAACAAGCAAAGTTTGTGCAGATATTCAGGTGTGAGGTGACGCAGTGGATCATCAATAATGTTGCAACCTAAACTGAATCTATCAATATAAAGATTAAACCCAGAACCAAAACAATCATAAGCATATCCAAACACGATGCAACTCTCCAACTCTTAACTTACCACAACAAACTCAACAAAAGCTATACGAGTTGAGTGCACATGATCTCCTAAAAGTCTCAGACGAGTAACCTGTAAATGAAAAGATAACATTACTAATTAAATAACCCCTTACATCACCCTTCTTTCTTATCTGACTAAAAGAGAGGAAAAAGGATGCTCTTGTATAGGAATGCTCTGACCTCACCGCAAGCCGTTTCAAAGAACTGTTTGACTTCAGCTTGAGAAATCTGCACTTACAACAAAATCTTTCAGCTGGGAAAAATATGATGTTCAGAAGTTATTCCATAAAAAAAGGCAAAGCAGGTGCGACCATAACGACCAAATATGCAGCCAACATATGAAACACAAAAAGGTTCAACAATCACCATTCTAAACAAGGAAAAGTAGTTCTACCTTCTTGTCAATATTTGTACAATAGACAGTTCGACTACACATTTCCCTTTCATCTTCAGACTGCATTCAATTACAATTATTAATAATAAAAAAATCAATAAAGGGAAAACCACCCGAGAGAAAAATCTTAAAATAATGGTAAAAACAAAATAAGCATTCAATCTATGTATTATCCCACACTAATGTTTTATAAGAATGGACAAAGAACAAAGCAGTCATACCCTAGGAAGAAAAGTAGGATTCACAGGAAGAATCGCAGTTTTTGAAGGTAAGACCCTAACTGGATAGTATCCCAGCATTGTCCCTCCAAGGTTTAAAGCTGCCCTTGCTCCATCTGAGGACCCAAATTTCACACAAAAGGTAAGATAATTGGGGTTTCCAGAAATGTCAATAAAACATTTTCAAGCAAATTTGACTTACGCTCATCAGCAAATTCCACAAATGCAAAACGAAGAATTGAATGTGGATCTCCACAAACTCGGCAATCAACAACCTTCAATAATAAAAAATTTCAACTACACTTCAGTGATGTCAAATTAAATATTCCATTTTTACATATAATGACCATAAAAGCAACTGCACCCGGCATTGTTTCAAGACAACAACACTAGGACAAGCAAATGCATCAGGCATAAGCATAGTTGCAGAAGTATTCACAATCGATATGATACAGACCAATAGATTGCGTACCCATTCAATGCGGGCAGTTTAGGTGCACTGCTTTTGCCAGTGCATCACAAATACAACATGTAAAATTTAAAGCTAACTTCACTCCATCAACTCGCACAAAATCACAAGATACATTTTCTTACTCTAGCCTCAGTTAATCTTAAATTGTAGTGCTATAAACTATTTCCCTGTATCAACTAGCATCTAGTAACCAAATCTTACAGCACCTACTAATGTTAAAAATCATTTTTGTAGTAAATTAATAAATCATCGCCCTTCAAGCCGAACCATCCAGCATCTGCCATGAAACTTCAGTCCAAAACCCGAACCTATTACTGTTTTCAGCTACAATTCTTTTCCTTAGCTAAATATTGGTATTATTAATAGTTCAAAACAGCCATTAACCAATTCCATTTTTCCCCTCTCAACCATAAAAGCAGCCTTCTTAACCGTATTCATATACCAAAACCTAATTCTACTGATGCTATCATCTTTGCTTTAAACCTTGCCTTACGCCTCCACTGTCTGGAAATCCTGCAAGCCTGTTCTATTAATTTGAAACCAAAAATGTCTTCAAGCTCAATCAGTTTTTACCCTTAAATCTAGTTTATTCAATGTTATTCCACTTTTGTTTTAAAAAAATTACCCTGCATCATTCAATTTGCAGTGTCATTTTCCGGGCACACTACTGCCCTACGAGGCCAAAAGAATATTCCCAAATTAAAGCTGACAAGCTTGAAACGGTTAAAAATAAATCCATATGTTGAAGTAAGTGCGCATGATTAGGCATCAATACACTATAAAAACTAATAAGTGCCATTTATTTTCAAGATATTGTAACAAAGACCAAATTAAAGAGAATCAAAACGAAAAAAGCCATAGCAAGAATAGACAGAAGTACCAAAACGCTTTTAGCCAGTGTAAGACAACTAAGCGTTTACATATATAGGTTCCCATTGTTTATAAACAAATGAATACAAGGAATAAAAACACGCAAGCAAAGTAAAACAACATACCTTTTCAGAGACAAATTAGTTAACAAAAGCGAATATTCCAGATTCTAATTCATTCAAGCATTGACAAAACCGTACAGCTAACAGAAAAGATAAACTGATAATACAATAAATAGTAAAACTTACTTGTCCGCAACTACTAAATAATCCGGCAAGCCTCTCTTCAGTAATCTGATAAAGAAAAAAAGGCAATAGCATTCCGCCATCGAATCAGAAAGTGAAACCACAAATCTTTTTTATAACGAGGCATTGAAATACAGCATATTGCTATAGTAGCAACTTACATTCTGATCAACATCAGAAACATATACAGTACGTCTAATACTATCTTCTCGTTGAGCTCTAAAAGCTCTCCCACTCAACCTCTTCCTTCCCTGGTTATAATTGTTTCTTTTCTGAAAAGAGAGAAACAAAAATAAAATTTCAACAAATAAAAAATATAGTTAAGTAGAAAACAAATAGATACAAGAACTGACACGACACATGAATATCGAAGATCTGCCACTACAACCAACACAAAATTATAATATTAGATAATGAATTTGAGTAATACACGGACTCCATAATGATTAGAAATGTATATCTGTTAACCCAAAGACAAATATTTATTAGAAATTTCATGAGCAAAAGCAAGTAAGCACCAGTTCAAAATGTTAAAGCCATTCCCAAGAACACCAAATGTACCTCCAAAATTAACTTTAAACACATAATTTAACCAATATTAATCGAACTGTGAAAACTATTAAACTGAAAAAGTAATCAATTAGAAGTACATAAATAATGGCATAAAAACTCTCAACTTTTCCAAAAAAAAATAATAATAATAATGGCATAATAAAGAATAGAAAAACAGCCAACAAAATTAAAAAGAAAACAAAATCAATATAGCCTAAATCAACAATGGCACTGCAAAAATTAAAAAAAAAAAAAAACACTAGGATTATCATGTTGATCACAACCCAGAAACAGAACAGAAGAATCTCAGCAACTCATAAACCCCATTTTCCCAAAAGATCAAAAAAGAAATCATACTATCCAAACAGCATCAACAAAAATTAAGCAAAATCCATCATTAAAAACAAATATAATAGACAAAAACTAAGGAAAGGAAAAAACTTTAGACAAAAAACAATGTCATGAAATGAAAATGAAAATGAAAATGATCAGTAAGTACCCTGCGGTTATTGTTGAAATTGTTATTGGCAGATTGCTTATTATAATTAGCAAAATCAGTGTTGTGGTGATAATAAGAAGGGAAAAACTCCTTAGCCAAAGGATTCAACTTTGTAAACATATCAACCAGCTTTTGCACAGTGAATTCTGATTCTGATTCTGATTTTTTTGTTTCCAAATTATTGTTTTTGTTGCTGTTGATGTTGGCAGCCGCTGCATCACCGGCCATCTCAGCAACCGCAGCAGCCATGGTATTAATCAAAATCTCAAAACACACTCACAACACACGCACAAAAACAACAACAAAGTTTGTAAATTCAATATAATTTCAACAAAAATTAAACGAAATGATCAAGTTAAATTACAAAAGTTTCAATTTTTCTTCTTTATTTTCTGTAAACTCTCACGAAAACCAACCAAAAAAAAAAAAAAAACACAAAACTATCTGATTCTGATCAACAAGGCCTACATATAGATACCCATTTGCAAATGTTGGCTAGAAATGGAAAGATTATACAAAAAATAAATAAATAGGAGATAATTTAGAAATTAAAAATTAGGGTTTTTGAGAAAATGATCAAAATTATCTCAGAGAAGAGCAAAGCTCTGGTTTTTTTGGGTTAATGGGTTCACAGAGAGAGAGAGAGAGTTGACAGTGTAATAAAGTGTGGGACGTTAAAAATGGAGAAGAAAACAACAGCTAACGTAAGATGACTAAAGCAATAGCATTAGGTTTTTTTTTGTTTTGTTTTTCTTTTTTTGAAATTATTATCTTTACAGTTTGGTCAAAAATTAAAAATATTATAATTTTTTTTGATTTTATCATGTCTTCATTCGATTTTATAAAAATATGTGTTTTCCATTCGAAGTTATATAAATACATCATATTTCACCCGAAAATGTGTAAAAAAAATAATTGATTTTCCATCATTAAAATGTGGAAATTGATAAATTGTTGGGAATCTGGATGGAAAAATGATAAAATCAAAAATATTATAATATTTTGGGACTTCCACCTAATTTACGGTAGATTAGAGATAATTTCTTTTTTATTTAGGGTTAGTAGAAAATATCGGAATTCGAGTTCTCATACCAAATAGTATGAGATTTGGGATGAAAAATGAGGTTTCTATCACGATTTAGGAAATTTTTTCTTTTTGATTTAAAAACCGATTGGAATCGGTATAATTTTCTTAATCCTAAATCATAATTGAAATGAGACCGAGACTATAAGGGAAGTCTTGATTGTCATTTTTATTATTGTTCTAACTAACAGTACAAAATACTATATGATCACTTACAATTAAAATAATAGGGACCTAATGGATAATTATGGAAAAAATAAAATTTTAGTAGATATTTGTGAAAAATATTAGGGATCCAATGTTATTTTTCCATTATTATTGATTTTATTATTAATATTTTGTGAGTTTTTTTATTTATTTAAAACAATTACATAATTGAATTTGGAATTTGATGATATATTTGATTATGTCATATTCATAACTGTTATTCCGGTTTGTTGGGATTGTTACTCCTATATCCATATCTATTTATCCATTCATGTTTATGAATTTATTTATTTTTATTATTATTTTATGTACAAAATTAGTGTCTTTTGGGCCATGGGTATTATTTCATCTAGAATTTGAATCGTCTCAACTCTATATCGAAGTAAAAAATTATAGCCAAAATGGACTTGATATTCGGATTTTGGAGGTCATAAATTTGAAGAAAAAATGTCATTTCAAGTTTCTGGCCTCCAAAATCCAAATATCTTTATTATTGTTATTATATCATGATATTATTATATATTATGATAACAGACCAGTACGGCAAATCAATCGAGATAGATGATTTTCTGAACTCTCAAAATTTACACTAAAATTAGAAATCATAATTTAAGACAAAATTTATTTTATTATTATTTTTCGGCTCAAATATTTATCTTTAAAATTGACCCCAAAATATGAAACCTTCAAAAAAAAATATTCTTTTTTTTAGTTCTAATAATAATAATAATAATAATAATAATAATAATAATATGAAAAAAATAGTTTTATATTTAATAACTAAATTTCGGGTTAATGCTATAAAAATTTCATGTTGACAATAATTGCATTTTATTAGCCAAATTTTTATGTTTAATACTCAAATTTCATGTCAATGTTATAAAATTTTATGTTGAGAATTTTTACACGTATGAAATGTCAAATCAGTGTCAAGTCTTATATGCACGTGTGAAAAATATTTCATATTCAATGTCATTATTTTCATATTTAATGCCTAAATTTACATGTTAATGCTAATAAAGTTAGCAATATGTTAGTAATATTTTTTATATTTTTATATTTAATGCTTAAATTTAATGTTAATGGTATAAAATTTCAATTAAGAATTTTACACGTGTGAAATATCAAATTTTATATCGTATGTGAAAATAATTTTCATATTCAATGCTCTATTTTCATGTAAAATATACAAAATTTTATACTGATGCTAATAATTTCATGTGTTGTAATATTTTGCAAGTTTGTTGTCCGTCTTTTATGTTTAATGTCTAAAATTTCAGGTTTATGTTATAAAATTTAATGTGGAGAATAATTTCATATTTGTTGGTGTAATTTTCATGTTAATATTATAAAATTTCAAGTAAGGAATTTAGACATTGATGAAATGTCAAATACCGTCATATATTTTATCACGTGTGAAAATAATTAACATGTTTAATTCCCTAATATCATATTCAAAATTTCATATTAATGTTAAAAAATTTCATGTTGGAAATAATTGTATGTTTTTTTGTCCGTTTTTCTTGTCTTAATACTCAAATTTCAGGTGGACAATAATTTATGTCAATCTAATCTATAGTGTAAAAAAAGTTAAAAAAAAAAAAAGTTTATATTCAATACCTTATATTTTCATATTTAATGCGTAAAGTTTCAGATTATCGGATAATCAAGTAATTAATTTCTTTAAATTTTTTAATGTATTTAATATATATTTGTAAATCTCATTCCTTAGATTCACATCCAATGTACTGTAACCACATCCTTTAAAAGGAAATTCTTCACATTTTATTTTTGAGTTCATCATTTTAATTTCTTCACGTGTTCTTTTAAGTGACATATTTTTATTATAAATTGTTTTTAATGTGCAATACAATTAATGAAAATATTTTGTATTTTTAATAACTTAGTGGTAATTAAGTTTGGTGTGTTTGACAAAATTAATGGTAATTAAGTTTGGTGGCTTGACTAATGAGAGTATAATTTCTCCTTTTATTTAAGACTATAATCCTTTTTCTCTAAATAATTTTTTAAACTAGCTTTAAATGAATTACATCAAAATAGGTTTCCACTTACTTTTTATTCCACTTGTGATATATTTTTAACATAATTTTTTTTTTATTAAAAATATGGTGGCTTTTATATTTGTCTAATTTCATAAATATATTTTTTTAAAAAAAAATCCATTAAAAAAATTTTATAATTTTTAATAAAATTTGTAATTGACAAGCAAATAACTAAAGGTTTTTTTTTGGTTCGTTAAAAACTATACTAATTACCTGAAGGGATCTAAGTAAAGATACACTCCAACTGAGACTTTGAAAATCTGTTTATTAATTATTTTTTTTTTCAATTATAAAAGTTTTTTATTTTTTAATTCAAAGTAAAAACTCAAGATATGTAAATAAGATTTACCCTAACAGAAGTTATTTCCATACTAAATGAGGCACAAGAATAGGCATGGTGAAAATTAAAATTGGTTGACCATTAAGATATACTTACTATAATTTAACTTTATTATCCAATAATTATTTCATAAAGAGAAATGAGACTCATGACAAATTATGACTTAATGTTAGAAAAAAAAATGATATATGATTATATGGAATAATTATGGTAACTAAATATAAAAAATTTCATATTAAGAGTATGTTTATGATTGTATTGGATTCTCATATAATATTATATTATTGATCCTCAAGTAATCAATTGTGAAAATAATTTAATTGTGAGTTAGGTAAATTTATAAAGAAACACTTCTCAAATAAATAATTTTTTATATATGTTAAGTAAATCTAAATCTATATTAATATATAAAAACGGAAAAATCATCTTTTACTTCAAGCTATCCGTGTCATCTCCATATCTGAGGATGCCCACCTAATCGCATAAGTCCTTTCACTCTCATTGGTTATTAATGTTTAGATTTGGATGTGTAACTCAAATGATTTATTATTGATGATGATATATGGGTAGAAATTAAATTATTTTTATATTTTTATTATCTAATGACCATTAATCATAATATTGTATTTGAATATTTCACCCACATACTGATTTAAATGGCCACATCACTCAAAAATTTCAAAAACATTCTATGATATCTGATTAATTCAAAAAAAAAAATCTTTATACATGAAAATAGCAAAAAAATAATAATTGTTGATGATTCAGGAAATGGTTTATTATTGATGATCAACTTTCTAACTTATAATTTTTCATATTTTAGTTTTTAATGTTTCATTTAATATTTATTAGTCGAAATTTTAAGAGTCATGATTTATATTAAGTTAACCGTAAAAGTGTTCCTGAATCCTAAACTAGTTAAATTCATGCTTGCATAGAGATTTTGTTCTTCATCAATTTAAAAAAAAAAATACTACAAAGTGAAATATACTAAATGACATTTTTATTAATTTGAGAGAATATTAAAAAACTTATATTGCCTGCAAGGTCCTAATTAATTTCATTTTTTATATCTATCATATCTATTCATAATATTATGAGCCGCGCATCACGCGAGTTATCATCTAGTTACTCCGGATAGTGTGGTGTATATTAAAATGAATAAAATTGATACTTTATACTGCTTTCAAGAGTATATATAATTTAAATTTTATTTTAAAACATATTTTTAATAAAAATAAATATAATTCAATAATATATAAAATTAAAAAATCAAATTATAATTGATAGCTACTCATAACCTAGTGGTTGATGCATTCTCAATTTATTATTGAGTTCGATGACTCAAGTCTTCCCCATATAATTTTGGGGTTAGATTCTTTTAATTTAGAAATATATCTCGATGGCTCCATCCATGTAAATTTTTGAATTATAACAACATCAATACAGATTTGGCACGTATCACATTTTTATTTTAAAAAAATAATATTAAGTACGTTATTTTTTTTTTTGAATCGTTGGAAATCCCGCTGTCAAACCACCACTTTCGGGCTTAAACGAAGCAGGTAAAATCTCCGGCTGTCCCAGGTTCTTACAAGAAACACATTCCCTAGATTCGAACTTGTGATCTCAAAGTGAGATCCTGAACCATACTCGACCAAATCACGATTGATAAAGTTAATATTCATAATTGGATGATGAATGAGTGGGATCCAAATCTATGAATAGTTTGAGGCACCAAACCCTCACAATTCACAATTCCAATGCATTGACCTCACAATGCCATATAAAACAAAAACAAAGTTTTCATTTTATCAATTAAATAAATGCAAAAGTGAAACAATTATATTTTTTTTCCTTATGATTATGATGGGAGCTTTGATTTTTTTGAGCTTCTGAATTCTACAATCAAAGAATTGCTGACATTGAGAATCATCTTTCTTTTTCATTAATTGATTTTTTTTTTTGTTTTTTCTGGTGGAGGCGTTTTTATTTTTTATTTTTATAAAATATGAAAACTCATTAAAAGATAAAAAATAACTTCTAATATATTAAAAGATGAAATAAATACTATTTTAATTTGCAATTTTAAAATAAAAGTGTATCCATTTAAAGTATAAAAAGGATAAATGTAGGGTGGAAAAATGAGTCGTACTCGAAAATTTTCATGTCCAATTTAAGTATTATTTATTGATATTTTTAAAAATTTTAGAAAAACACAGCTCCTTAAATTTTGAATTGATTATCTTACTGTGTTTTCCCCAATACGGACTTAACTATTCAATCCTTAAATTACGATGAACTTTTCTAAATCCAGCTCATTTATCAATTGTAATTAAATGTATCTATTTTAGAATTCTAGCTTCTTCTTTTTTGGAATCGTTGGAAACTCTGCCGTCAAATCACCTCTTCCGGGCTTAAGCGGAGCAGGTAAATTCTCCGGTTGTTCCAAGCTCTTACAAAAAACACACTCTCTGAATTCGAACCCAAAACCTCAAAGTGAGATCCTGAACCGTACAACACCAATTAACGCCATTTGATAACTTATAATTCTAGCTATCAAAGTAAAATCATCGAATCTTGTTTTAGAATACCACATAAGAACTTTTTGTATGTGATCTATAAAACAGAATTTATTCCATTACAAACAAACAAGTGATGCAAATTAACTACATACATATATTTATAATCTTCTATAAATTAAATTTAACATATTTAATTTACAAATTGTTTTATATTGATAAGCTTTTTTATTTTATATTTAATTTTTTTTTTCATTTAACCACTTTAACTAAAAATTCCACTTTTAATCTATTAAATCATTGAAAAACAAGATTTATAGACAAAAGTAACACATGGTCCAAAGGAAAAAAAACAACACCACCAACTTTTTTCTGATTAAACAATTTCCAAATTTATTTTTTCCTCAATTATTGTGTTTGGGCATAATTGACATCTCCAATAAAAACAACACACAAAGTAAGATTCTAATAAATGATGTCCTCAAATAAGTTGAAGAACATATTTAAAGATTAAAAAAAACATAAATTTCAATGCAATATTTTATTTTTTAGTACATTAAAATTTATGTTTTTTTAAATCTTTTATTGTGAATTCAATACAAAAGAGCAATTTAACACAAGTTTCAATTTATCTTTTTTATTCTTTGTGTATTCCTTTTTCCATAAAAGAAAAAGCATGGATGGTTGAAATTTGATGAAGGAAAATTGATACTTGATAGGATTTATATTCTACTAGCATGCCACTTTTAAACATCTTTTTTCTATTTGAAACTTTTATGTTTCTTTTAATATTATTTTTTTTGGAATCGTTGGAAATTTCATTATCAAACCACCCCTTTCGGATTTAAGCGGAACATGTAAAATTTCCGACTGTCTCAGACTCTTACAAAAAACACTCTCTAGATTCGAACCTATGATTTCAATATCAGATCATGAGCCCTCCACCGTCAAGTCACGTCCCTAAGGAGACGTGGGAATTCAACATATGTGCTTGAAGTTGCTATTTCCTTTTTTATTTTTAATATTCAGCAAATCACGTTGAACCTAACCCTTTATTTTGTTTATTCTTTTCAATGGTTGAGTTATTAAAGAGATATTTGTTTAATTTTGTTGGAATTGGGTTCTATATTCCTTTTTTTTTTTTTTTTAAAAAAATTATGATTGGGTTGTATAATTTCTTAATTATTTTTATGATTAATTATACTCATAAGGAAAAAAAAAAGAAAAAAAAAAAAGAGAAGATCCTAGTTCTTAATTTAGGATGGATTAACGAGATACTAATTAAATGTTGGATTTGGGCTTCTATTATGGGCTAATCGGCCCAATATTAAAAGTAACAGGAATATATAATTAGATTCAAATCAAATATAAATATAAATATAAAAGTTAAATATTTTTAAACTATTAATGTAGTTTTTAAAGAGGAAAAATAAAATAAAATAATGTTAATAAAATAATAAATTAAACTATCTTATCCCTAATAAAAAATAACAAATCCATCTATTATATTCCTATCAAAAGGTTAGCATCCACTTATTAAAATTATAAACCTATTATAATTGTGAGAAATCATAAATATCACAAATATTTATTAATTAGAATTTTAGAAGCCGAACTGAAGGAAGAGAGTAAACTCAAACGAAAATGGAAATATTTGGAGAGAGTTGTTCGATTAAATTAATTAAGAAAAAAAAATAATCCATTTTTCTTTATATTGCTTACTTTCTTTTTGTATTTAAGGATGTATGATTTTGATAGAAATTGCACAATAAATTTTGACTTTGAAGGTGAATTTAATTTTGAATTGTAAATTTACTGTTACTTTTCTTAATTAATTACTATAATTTGTTTAATTTTATTTGTTTGCAATCTATAATTTAAAGAGCTTAACAAGTACATTCAAAAGGTTAACAATTTACTTAATTCATTAATCACTATTTTAATGTACTAACTGATGGTTTCCCATTATTTGTTTTCCTTCAAATACCTTATATTACCTTTTAATTAATACTCTCCCAAAATATTATTTTTCTCATTGTTTTTTTTTAAATATATATATATATATATATATATATATATATATATATATATTTATGTCAGTCTCTTTTTGAAATCTTATTATCTTTTCAAACAGATCTAAATTGTATTTTTTATTTTTTATTTTAAAATTTATTCAAATTGAGGAAATCGTTACATATATTATTCGAGAGTTCATCCAGATTTAAATTAGCTAAAAATAAAATTTTCTTATACCGGGATATATATTATTATTTGGAGTGAATTGTATTGAAGAAAAGTAAATTAGAAGAAGATGATAAAAATGATAGTAATATTATTTAAAGTATTTATTTCTCTAAATATCATGTCGGTCTCTTTCTATCACATGATCTCTTCTTCCGGCATATATTAATAATTTACTCAAAAAGAGGAAGCAAAAAAATAAGAAATAACTTTTAAAAAAAAAAAAAAGAAGAAAGAAAGAAAGAAACTAGTTAATGATATGTCATATGAGAAAGATTTATACAAAAATCTTAAAAACCCATTAAAAATTGGCAATAATAATCTAAACAACAGCTTAATAGGAGGAAACAACATGAAAAAAATTATTTCACATAATGAATTAAAGGAAAAAAAAAAAGGACATTGTGGAAAAAATGCACATATAATGAAATTTTGAAGGAAAATTATAGATTTCATTTCTATTGTTTTCTCAAATAATTTCTCATGTGAAATGAAAAATAATAGTATCAAATTAAGAAAAAAAAACTTAAAAAATCAACACAATCAATCAACTCACATAACAAAAAAGGTGTTTAAATTGCACAAAGTGCGAGCCTAGACTAATAACTATGAGAAGTTTTTGATTTCATTAAGGATTAAGAAATTATAAAAGAGGTTTTTCTAATTTTCTGCTACTCTCCGACCAACAACGATAGTGACATAATGTAATATCCAGGATTTTTTGGAACAATACCAGAATATTTCCGAATTAAAGTTAAGGACTTGAAACGTGATAGTAATCGAAAATCGGAGTTTCCGTGTTAGGAAATAGATCAGAATATTTTAAAGTGAAGATTCGTCGATTCGTCGCGTTGGAAAACTCGTGGTTTCGAGAACAGCGGTTCCGCGATATCTGATTTTATCGTTATAAGCGTAAAAATTTATTGTCTCGGCTATAAAGATAGCAAACAAGCTCTGATTGAACTGATTTTTAAACCATCGGACTTGTTTTTCCGAGACGAACAATTTTTGTGTTGGACACTTTTCGAAATTTGCATTAGAAGGGCTTCAGAAATGTGAAATTTCTAGAAAGTTCCATAGTATGAACCTGGTTGCAATTTTTGGGGGTCAGAATGAAATTTTCAAAAACTTTCCTATAAATACCCTATATTTTCTTGTAATTGCAAAATTTTCAAAATAATTCAACCACTCTCACTCGACCCCCACCTGGACATCTCACACAAGTGAGTGGTGGACTTGCCAGCCACCACTACGGCCACCACCGGTCGACGAGCTGGTGCCGATTGGTGCGCCGGGAATTCCCCATGCCAACGGTGGCCGATGGCGACACCAGAAACACCGACGACAGCTACATGAAGAAGAAAAGTGCGCGAGTAATTGGTTTCCTGATCCCGACTCGTTGCTTCGTTTCACAAGCTGAGCCACCCATCAAATCGAAGCTCTCATTGAGTACTACAAGATGAGCAGTGTCGATTTTTCTGATCCGTGCTCGGTTGCACGCGGAACGAGGGAAGAAGATTCAGATGAATAGTGACCCACAGTGAACAGTAGCTCTGATCGGAATTCTGTCTATTCCAGCGAGTTCGTGGGATCGTTTAGAGTCTGTATAACCCTCGAAATCTCGATAAGACCTCCCGGTAAAAATTCGTCAATTTCAAGTTTTCTGCCAAATATTCGGATGTATCCAGTATCTTCGTAGAGTAGCGTAATGATATAAATTGAATTGATTGAGTTTTAGTATATTGAATATGAGCATTTGCTAGAATCTGAGTGAAAACGGAACTATTTGATCGATCTGATAGAATATGTTAGTTCCGGTAAAAGTAGATTTTTGGATATAATGATATGTTTTGATTTTAATATTAGTTATGAGTTATATATGACATTATGAAAATATTTAGTTAAATTCGGGAAGGTTCGGGACCATTCCGTAGCGTTTGCAGAAATTTTTTCGGAAGAATTTTCCAAAAACGTGTAAACCAAGATTTTAAGTTAACCGATGACTTAGGTTGATTTATAATGAGGTTTTAAGACTACTGAAACTAAAAATGTTGAAACCAGACTTGATTTGGTTATTCCGGAAAGATCCGATATTTTATCGTAGTTTAGTCGAGAACTACGTAAGTTAAGATTCTGAAGGCTTTTCGTTATTTGTTTTGGCATACTTGACTCAGACATGGAGTGCTCGCGACGCCAGGTAAGTAACTCATCCGATGAGAGCTTAATGAGTGATTTCGTGTCTTGAATATACACATATATATGAGTATAGATGATTGATATGTTAGGTCAAACAAAAGATAGTTAAGAAGTAGTTTGAGGAGGAGTTCAAGGTTATGTGTAGTTAAGTGAAACGACCATCGCAGATATAAATTTTGTTATTACCATGATACGAAGTAAGAGGTTGAATGATATTTATGTATATCTGTATTGACTTGTTTGAAGTGAAATGTTTGATAAACTTAATGTCTATGTGTATGTATAAATGTACGTAAAGGTATGAATGTGTAATGATATGAAATTATGTATGTGAATGAATATGAAAATGTATAATTATATGAGTATGTATCTGTATATGTATATGATGTTAAGACATGTATAGGTTGGATATGTTCATTTGGTAAAGACATTATATCAAATGCTCCTAAATAAAGATTCTGAAATGAATATATGTGATAGATAAAGGAAAAGTTATGAGGACTATCAAAGATATGACATTTAAATTTTATAACAGGATGTATATTCAAATGTTTGAAACATATGTTTGTACGTGAGTGTTTGAATAATGTTTTGGAATGTTTTTTTTATGGATGTGATTGTGTATGAGAAGTCGTGTGATGAGTTTGGTGTGCCGTGATATGTATGCATGTTTGTATGTTTAATTGATTGATGTTCTTGTGGTATAATAGTCGAGCTGGTTAGGAATCCGTTCGAACAGAATTCATCTCATACCTATTATAAAATAGGTAATGAGTCTCGTACGAGCATTGTGTGTGTAAACCAACCATATGTGTGTATTGTTGGATGATGTGATCTTTGATGTACCAATTGTTATTTGTGCTTCGTGGTTGGAAAATATGTCTGACTGTATATATATGTATGACAGAACTCGTGATATGTATGGATTGTGTATGCGTATGTTAAATGAATGGATGATTTGAAACCGATGCAAATATCAGAGATTATAAAGCGTGTTTGCTAAGTTGTATTGATATGTACATATATGTGTATGGATTCTGAAATTGTATCTGCATGAATATAAAGAAGTGTGTTATGATATGTGTGAAGGTATATGAAACCCCAAGTGTTAAGCTATTGTAAAATTATCTTGGATTAAAGAAGATTAAAGAAAGATTGTCTTGATATTAAAGAAAGAGGTTTTGGTATTATAGATAGTTTGTAACTGAATAGAGGAAAGTTTGTTAGATTTACCAATTTGATGATATTTCAAAGATATTTGTTGTGATAAATATTAAAACGTGACTTCATGTTTCTTGTGAGTGAAATAATTTCGATGCAAAAGGATATGTTCTGTGATATTCATATATCAATCTTGTGAGATTTGGGTGTTTGGTTAATGGATTGACGTATATGTGAACATATAGACATGAGAATCTGACATAGGTAGAGTATAAAGGATCATAATGAATTAATGAATCCGAACTTGTAACAATTTAATAATTTTGATAAACTACTGATATGTTTGATTTGTTTGTTGTATATGTTTGTCTTGTTTGTTGTAATACAATTTAGTAATGAAGTATCTTTTTCTTATCTTGTAGCTCCGTCCTTTTTTTTAGGAAACGTTCCACCTCGGACTTAAGCGGAACAGATAAAATCCCGAACTGTCCCAGACTCTCACAAGAAACACACCCCCTATATTTGAATTCATGACCTGAAAATCAAATCTCGAGTTCTACGCCATCAAGTCACGCCCCTTGGGAGCTTATAACTCTGTCCTTACCTTGAGAACATGTATCCGTGTGTGTGTATAGAGTTGATCTTACACAAACCGTCATGATGTACGGACACAAACTGTCATGATGATAAATGTTCCTAATCATAACATTAGGAAACGATAAAAAATAACTCAATACTTCAAAAAATTTAAAGAAATTCAAATGGTTTTTCCAAAAAAAAAAAAAAAAATTACTAAATTACAATACTATTATCATCATAGCTTAAAACTTAAAAATCAGAAACCATAGGCAGAAATTTCACAAATCTATTTCTCTATCTCTTCCACTGTGTTCATAAAAAGGTGCACAAAAATGCACATAAATTTCCCCTTGGTGTACTTTTTGATATTTGTACTACAAAGTGGCATCAGCAGAAAACAAAATTCTCTAGATAAAAGTCAGAAAACTTTCGCCTCACCTGAAAGTGTAGAAGCATCCTCCATTTTTACATGGCTTCGAAGAGAACCCGGTGTTCCAAAAGATCTAACAAAACGCTCCTCATTTTTTCGAGTGAGATGGGTTTTAGTATAACACCGTCCATACCAACTCTCATGCAATTTTCTTTAGTCAGTTTGTCTGTATTTCCTGTAAGGGCCACTATTAATGGCCTTTCGTGACGCCTTGTAAATTTTTGATGTATGTGAACAGACACCTCATAACCATCTACACCAGGCACGCACACGTCCATGAAGACCACCTTGTGTTCTTGAGAAACAACACGCACACACTCCTCGATTGAGCTCACTGTCATTACATCACATCCCAGGTGCACCAGAAGTCCCTTTGTTACCGACCTGCTAACACTGTGTTACAAAATGGGTTCAACATTCAGTGACATGAGAAGCAGCAAATCGATCATTAACGAAATTAAATTTTTACTAGACTCCAAAATGTTAGAAATATCAGAACAATATAAATATGCAAGAATTGTCAAGTTTTGTTGGAATAAGAAACTCAAGACTGAAAATCCCAACATACACAAACTTGAAACTACTAGGCATCATTATAATAAAGCTGTTAGGAGCATGATCTTCATATGAGAAATGAACGTATTCTTAATTTTTTCTTTGAAAGGAACAAGCATCACAATGTCAGGGGTTCAGTGGCGGGTTGAAGAACAAAAACAGGAAACAGAAGGAAAATAAATTGGTGTGCCATGTGAAAATGTCTGTGAGATGCTCAGAGATGCATTGGAAGCATCCCAAAGACCTCATAATATTCAGCGATGTGTTTATTTGATTTCGAATATTATGGAAGATCTTTCTTAAGATTGTAACAACCTGATTCATGTCTACCAGGCCTTTCAGTGCCGGAATAAAACTCCTGGTAGACTATTATTAAACTCCAAATGAAAATAAAGTACACGTAATTACTATATTACTGACCTGTTGTCATCCATAACAAGTACTTTAAGCCCAGGAAAATTGGTCTGTCCGTGTCCCAGCATTTTTGGCATAAAAGAGAGCATAGACTCATTTGAGGGCTCAGGAATTCCAAGTTTTACAAGGAAGATAGCAGTACAACCCTTTCCAAGACCTTCACTTTCAATCCAAATATGTCCCTCCATAAGATTGACAAACCTGGTCACATCATACAGAGGCGGGCAAAATCTCAGATGTATATATGTTATCCAATAATAATTACCAAAATCCCTCTAGGAAAACCAACTCTTCGACTGTAGCAACCACTAAGCTAAATAACGGGAAGGAGCTTTGTCTATACTGATTTACTGCCACGGGACATGAAATAAAAGCCACAGATGGTGAGATCTCATCAATATAATACCTCTTACAAATTGCCAGGCCAAGTCCACTGCCACCAGAATTTCTTAGTGGCATTGCTTGATTTTGTGCAAATTTTGTAAATGACTTCGGAATATCTTGGGGGCTAATACCAGATCCTGAATCTTTAACCTACACCAGAAAAGAAAGTTACTGACAGTAATAACTTCAAGAAACAAAGAGATTGAGCAACCTAAGAAGGATCCAATCAAGTGCAACAGAAACCAACCTGTATACGTAAATAAAAATGATTTTCACTTGGGACTGGAAAATTTTCGGGAGCACGAGAATCTCGTAAAGATTCTGATTTTGCAACGAAAGCAGTGATTGCAATGTTTCCCTCTTTCGTGAACTTCACAGCGTTACCGACAACATTTAAAAGAGTTTGCATCAGTCGCTTCTCATCACCAACAGCATACTCGGGCAGATCTGGAGCCAAATTCAATGCGACCTGCAACTTCTTAACTGATGCAATTGGCTTGATCAGGTTAAGAACCTGCAATGAGAATTAATCATATTATCATAGCAACAAACAACCGTCTGCACTCTACAGTTAAGAAATTCTTTATAATTTCCTAGTGTCCACAAGGCAATCTCAGCAATATAGAAGCAGCATGAATGAATAAACCTACCTCCCTGAATACAGCATGAAGGTTAAAAGCTCCAATTTGAAGCTGAAGGCTTCCATCTTCGAGCCTTGACAGATCCAATACATCATTTACTAAAGTAGTTAAGAGATTGCTGCTCTTTAGAATTGTTTCAACCATCAGTCGCTGCTCAGGTGTTAATTCAGTCTCTTGTAGCAAAGAAGAAAGAGCAATAATTGCATGCATCGGAGTTCTCATCTCATGATTCATAACAGCCAGGAAATCATTACGAGCACGAATGGCTGTTTCCGCTTCTCTCCTGGCCAGGTCAAGTGCAATATTCTGCTCCATAAGAAGGTCTCTTGCCCTCATTGACTCCTCTAAGATTGCAGCATGTGACAGAGCGACAGCCACCTGTATCAACCATGAAGTTCTACAAATAAACTACCCTTAATAACATCATACAATACAATCAAAGATAAATTGCATAGAAAAATGAAAAAAAGAAGAGTATCTAGAGACCTGAAACACATAAAATATTTTCACCCACCAATGCACAGAGTAAACCAACAAGAGAAGGATCATAACTCTTCAGTATTTAACAGCGTAACCAAGTGCACTGCAAATACAGATCCTAAAGTAGCAATCTAGATACAGTGAACCTGTGCATTCACACTAAGCAGCCTGAGACATTAACCATCACACAAACAACAGCCCTTCCAAATAGACAATAACTCTCTTGTTAGACATATTCTCAGACTTCCAATTCCATATTTCTTTCAACTTTGACTTGGACCAAGCAATCAACAGCAATATTCCAAAGATAAACTAAGATAAAATTTTCAAAATAGCAAACTGAAATAGCTATCCACATAAGCAATGTCTCTAACCTTAACATTTCTCAAGCAACAGTAGGCTGTCAATATTTCTACGATAATGTAAACCATCTGTCCACATTGATCGTTAGGGCTCAAATACTATTTAGTCCCTTTTCTACAAGTTTATGCTTTTGGAATTAATGGTACTGAAATTGGTATCAAAGCAAGGTTGACCACAACGTTGTGTTCAAATCCTCCCATTCAACTACTTACAAAACAAGGCAAGCTGGACCAGTTTTTGGACTTTGGATCCACGATGCAATTTGTTAATTAGACTTATGCATTCCTTGCCACTTTTTCATCTCAAAGCAACACAATAGACTTACTCTGTTTGTTCAAGAAGGAAAAAGAAAGGACAGCTAATCTAGCATACAAAGTTACAAATGATCTAGAACCATATAATTCAATATATAAGAACATGAAAAAAAATGAACAAAATGATGCAGGTTTTTTTTTAATAAAGTTTCAAATAAAAGTACAAATTACTGAAAAACTATTTTAACAGCATTGAAATACACCACCTAAACTACTTCAGGTATGACCAAGGTAGCATACACATCAGATGAATCAAATGGCAATATTTCGATATAGTTCTTCATGAAAACCAACTAAATCAACATTAAAATAAATGGAAACGCTTGAGGTTTTGGTCCCAATATCATGAAATGCACATGCAAATAATATATTTGAACACAAAGCCATGTTTGAAAACGATATCTATCTTGACATGCGGACCTTTCAGAATTGGAATAATATGGGGTATGGAGAATATAGCTTTTGACAAGATAACAAGGCACGGGACAAAGTAATACATATTAGCTACACTCTAATCTCAACAGAATAGAATTTGGCTACATTATTCAAGAAAACTCAATGCCTACTATTGACACAGGGAACGAAATGGGATTGCAGGCACTAATAGTGCTGCCGCAAACATTTGTGTTCCATCTTCAACATTTGCGTTCCATCTTCAATATTTGAGTAACAAGGACCATTTCCTCAAAAACAAGATATACACGATAGCATATGATATGAATGAGCATCAAAATAAGGGAAGTTTAATTAAACTATAATAAATTGGCAACACAGACCAAATCAAGAAGATAAACAAGTTTCAAACCTGATCAGCGACCACTTCAACAAGCTCCAACTCGTGGAAATGCCACTGCCTTGCACTATCAGAGGGAAGCATCAAAACCATCAAAGCATAGCGTTTCGTTGAAAGCTCTGGCCAGTCATTAATTTGAAAATTTGAGAGATGCAGCAAAGGGACACGAATAGCGACCACCTCCCCGTGCATGAATTTTCCTGCAAGAGGCCTTAACCTTGCCACTGGACAATTTGGTGATATCTTTACAGCACGATTGCTACTGAATACTTGATTGATAACAGGAAGCTGGATAGGTACAGTATATCCAACAGGATTCTGCTGACGAAGTGTATATGAAAGTTGAAGTTCCAAACCAGTACGAGTTGGCATCCACAAAGCACACTCTTCTAGTGCCAAAGTTCTACCCAATTCAACCAGAGTGGTCTTTAATATGGTATGCCTATCAAGAGTGCTTCTGATCTCATGAGTCAACATCCTAACATGTCTACCTGTTTCTTCCTGCGTACGGATCAGCCCCATTTCTCTATCGAGCTCTGCAGCCTTGTTCTTAAGAAACAGTTCTCTAGTTTTAACACTCAACAAGTCAGGGATAATATGTACAAGCATTAGGGCAGTTGCACATGACACCACAGCAGTCAAAACCTTTGCAATGGTCATCACTACTGCCACAGTTCTTGAATGGATGTTAAAAGTCCACAAGTTAATAAGATGTGTTGCCCCACAAAGAACGATAAAAGCACCAAACTGCACAAGGACCCATTTATACGGAAACACAGCAGATTTCTTAACAAAGTAGATCAATTCTAGAGGAATGGAAAAATAAGCAAGTGCAATGAAGAAATCTGAAATATATTGATATCTCATCAACAGTTCATCAGCTGGCCATTGTGGTTCAATGCAATTGCAAGACTCCATTTTGACTGAACCACCTTAGACAACACTCCCTCCTTTACATAGCTGCAAGAGAAGATACAACAATTAAACAATCCCATTTAGTGATCACACATACACTTCATAGATGAAGAATGAATCGCACAGCCTCTAAAACTGAAACCAAAATTCCAACTTTATACATGAAATTAATATCAAATATGATAACTGGTCATGAGAAAGCAGAACCTTAACCTCTCTTGACAAAAAATTACATGAAAAGTAAGGACTCGATCCGCAATGCCATGTACCCTGATCCACAGGTTCAAAACTTCAAATGGCTTAAATTTAATAAAACTGCTGCAAGAACTATAATAACCAAATACAAGTGTAATTCAAAGGAAGCTCCCCGAAAAAGGCCCGAAAAAACCCACACAAGAAGACCAAACTAACGGAGCCACATACTAAACCTTGAGAAAGTTGCAATTCTGTTACTAGAACAAATCAACACAACAATAAATAATACTAAAAAATTCCTTATCTAATACTCTGATCCTTCGTTCTATATAATTTTTAAAAATTTTTTTTTCCTGATCGAAATTAACAAATCAATCAGATAATTGTTGCCTTTAATTAACATCTCTGGCAAAGCAAATAAATAACCATACTATATTTCCAGCTGCAACAAAACAAATACAGAAAATAAATGAACATTTTAAAAAATAAAACCCAGAAACCAATAAAAACTATACATCAAGTAGCCAAAAACAGTGAACCCATTTGAGAACAAAACTCAAAGGACTCCAATTCCTAACCAAAATGGAAACTTTCTAAGCAGAGGCAGAATTAGAATCAAATTGAAAGTAATTACCTTTTGCTTACAAATGCAATTAGCTTTGAAAAATGAAGATGGGATTACCATTTTTTTTTCTTTTCTTTTTTAGGCCCGTGAGTAATTCATGAGACCCACTTTGACTATTGGGTATTTTTTTCTCCAGTCTTTTGCTAGTGTGAACATAGAAGCAACTGGCGGCTAAATACTTCATCTGGCTGTGACTTTCGTTTTGTCACAGCTAATTTGATCACCGTTGATTTTTTTCATGAAGATGTGGGACCCCAAGAGATATGGGGTTTCAAGATTAGCTGACGACTACGTGCGTCATTTTGTACGAAAACGAGAACTGATTTTCTCTGATTAATTTTTTTGGTAATTTACAGCCAACTCCTTGTTGTTTATCTAAATTTCAAAATATATTACTGATTTGAGTAACTAATCAATAAACTCCCTTCACTATCATTGAACGTTTTTGTTATTGGTTATCTTATACCTATAGTTGTCTTTCAAAATTAAGTACTCACTAGAAATAGTAATAAAACTTTAAAAAATTATCTGCTAATCTCCTAAATTACTATAAAAAAAAATTAAAATTAAGTGATTTAGCGTCTATTTTCTAATATTATTTAGTATTTTCAGATGAAATAATAAGATTTTACTTCATAATATTTTAGTTAAATATATTGAAGCTATAGTAATCCAAAATTGGTGGCATTTTGGGAAGTTACGTAACAAATATATCTTAATCATGTAAATGGTATTAGGGTTTCTCCAATCCAACATCATCATGTCAAAATGGCACTGATTTGGTTCTCAAACCAGTCACCAAAATGGCACCTGATAGCAACGTCAAAAATGGTGTTGCTACAATATTGGATCAATAATGGAATTCAAATATTTTAATAAGATTTTACTCTCCCTCCTATATTCAGTCATGGATAATCTTTTTTAGCTCATTTTGAACTCGTATCATCTGAAGGTCATACTTTTTTTAATTTTTTCGCACTATTATTTTTGAGCAATTCAATCGATTATCTTCTTTGATAACATCAATTAATATCGAAATTTCTTCATCTATTTTCTTTTTGAGTTTTTCTTTTTCACTCCAATGGGTTGTTGAAATTCACTCAAATCAATATCATCATCGTTTACATTTAAGTGAAAATGATGATAGTCTAGGACTTCCTGATGTTGGAGATTCTGATGCTGGAATTCCGATGAATATATTTAAGTGTCTCTTTGCTTTTGAAAGAATGATGTTGCACCACTACAGTTGTCTAAACATTTTTTCCATGTCTTTAAGTTGGGGCCACACATGGTCAAATTTGAATATTTTCTTGTAACTTTTATCTTGTGCCAATAATACTTTGGCTCGAATTATTTGCAAAATGATAAAAAGTACATTGTTATAATACATACAATATATAACACTTAAACATATGGTATACTTTAAAATATAATATTCCACAATAAACTATCGATATTGTGGTCCGAAATACCACTATAATTCATACATTCAAATTCTCTTATGCCCCTCAATTTGCGAACTACAACAAGGATAATTTGTATTCAACACTGCAAAGATCTTTTCGTTCGGACTTGATTGATAAACGCTGGTAAGGTGTCATCGTATTCTTTCTCAACTCGAGACCATAATTTTTCTCATGATTGATTTATACCTATTATAGAGTTTTGAGAAATATCAAGATATACATGACAAATATGTGAGTCTTCATCGTCTGTGTATGAAGCACTTCATTGATTGGAACTTATTTTTCAGCACAAGTGAGATTAAAAGATTTCGTGAAGGTGTTTCAACCATAACTTAGTGATGCTATTTATAGTTGTAATTTTACAATCTTAGCCATTAAACTGATAAATAGAAAATAATTAATTTCAATCATTAGTTTGGTAGATAGGAAGGAATCAATCTCAACCATTAATTTGGTAGCTAAAAAAAATCAATCTCAACTGTTAGCTTGATAGTTGGGAGAATCAATCAATGATGATTTATGGGACGAATATGAGAATTATGTTAATTAATTATTGTTTAATATATACTTTTATATCAATAACAAATAAATTAATGTAACTTTTGCTAAACTCTTTAATAAATACAATAATTTAATTAATTTGTTTTAAATAATAAATATTTTACATTATTATTATATTAATTAATGGGTAAAATATTAATTGGTTATGGATGATAAAATATGATATATTATTATAATATTATATTAAATAAGAGGTGGAATGATAATTAATAAATAAGTAATATAAAAAAAATATTTTAAGGAATATTCTTTTTAGTGTAATATTTGATGAAATAGGTTAGAGATGAAAAATAGTATTTAGTGTAAAAATCACACAATTTTGGTTAATTACACCAAACTGGTGTAGTGGGTTGGAGTCTTGGAGATGCTCTTTAGTGTTAGGTAAGTGCATGAGCTGCTTAAGGATATTTGGAGTCTTAGAAGGAATTTTTTTATGATAATTTATATGTTTTTAATTTTACAAAAAATTGGAGTACTTCTTACAATATAACACAACTATAATTATTAATTAAAAATATTATTAGGGAGAGGCCTAAAAAATATGATCTTATAATTTAGGATTCTAAGTGATCGCTTAATTCATCTAAATTTAAAACCGCCATCGGGTAAGTATTTGGTAAGCATAGAGGTCAGAACAACCTTAAATTGTCTTGAATTTTATAGGCCATATGCTAATTATTAAAATGGGACTTATACCGATAAACGATAAAAGATACATGTCATATTATATAATAATATTTTAAATTTCTCAGAGATTTTAGGAACCTCTCCCACCCCTAGTAGTAATCCAATGTTATAATCCTAAATTTGGGAAAGGCCAACGACTAACCCAATTCATGGCCAACAACTATCATCATCTTTGATTCTTCCTTAATGATTTCACACAATATGCATGGAGATATCGATTCTGTGAAAGTACTTTAGATAATTGAGAACCTTGAGAATATCAAGAAAGAGCAGATAGTAATTTGTTTTTATCAGTGAATTGAACAAGACTGAAATTGAAGAAACACTAATAATTGTAAACTGGACCTTTTTACTTCTACATTTACCGCGCACAAGCACAAAACTGCATTTATCTCAATGAAACCTATCACAAGTTGCCTATTCGAGACGGCTACCTGCATCAGGAAGAACCTAACCTTCACTTAGTCAAGCACTCGAGTGTCATTGCATAATAGTCTCTGGGGAAAAAAATACAAAACAGTGCAGAATAAAACAAAACCACAGGAAAGTTTTTCATTTAAGGTTTCGAAGGAGATCGTGAAACAACATATCCAAGAACAGCTTTCTTGAAAAACTCTTGCAAAAAATGCTGGGCAAACACACGTTTTCAAGTTGAGAAGACGAGACAATTTTTTGATAATAGAAAACTGTTGGAAGGTGAGCAACCAATTAAGCCCAAAAAAATCCCAACAACTCAGCCAAAACTTTGAATACAAAGCAAAACCCACAAGAAAGCTAACTGGTTATTACCTAAATATAATGAATACACACAGAATACAAAAGCAGAATAAGTAGAGCACCATACCAGGCAATAGACCAAATTGGTGGTCAGTCATAGATACTCAATCCTCCTCCATAGGTACATCCGGAATATCAAACCTATCTTCCTCGATTGTTTTATTGATCACAGACATAGGAAATGGTATGAAGAGTCAAGAAATCCAATCATTCAACCGAATACGACCAAGAAAAGTGCTTACGTAAATCATTAGTGGTATCCTAATAGAAAAACAACAACAGAATGCATACACGGAACAAACATCCTCATATAATCCTGTCTATATGATTGAATTTATACCATAAACAATTAAAATCATATAAGTTTCCTCAAAAATGTCACTCAGAAGAAGAATTCATATAATAATTATCTATTAAAAATACTCAACTGTTTGCATTCATAAGAAAGCATCTAAAACCGACGTTTAGGCAGGTATTAGCTAATTCTCTCTTTGTTGAAATGATTATTAATTAAACATCAAGTTTGCTGAACCTTATTATAATCATGTATGATGAAAATATCTTAGCTGAGTTATAAATTCAATATATATATATATATATAGAGAGAGAGAGAGAGAGAGAGAGAGAGAGAGAGAGATCTAAAGACAGCAATAGGCAGTGAAGGCTAAAAATATCTTTTACTACCCAAGAAGGGTTTTCTATATGTCAAACTTCTTCCTCCATGATGTTGATTCAGGGCATTTGCAACTTCTAGCTTGAAACATATAGTATTGTTATTCTTTAAGACTATAATCTTCATTCCTACTGAATGAAAAACCTTGAAAGTCAAAAATTAAGCACAAATCTTGTAACTTCAAACTAAGTGACTCTAAATTCTCTTCTTTACTTTTCTTTATTTTATTCACAAATCTTTCTTTGGGGATTATTACTACATTATTATTGTTATCTTTTAAAAAAAAAAAGGTTGAGGTAAACAGTAGCAGTTAAAACAGTTTCAATAGATATGATATCTGATTTCAAGTATATTTTTGCATGTATCCTCCTTGACTTTCCAGTAACTATAGATCTATTGTACCAAACAAACAAATGGAATTAAGAAGCTTGATAAAAGCAAAACTAATACCAATAATCGGACAAAAACCAGTGAGGAAAAAAATGTAACATTCACAAACTCCTAAGAGTTAATATGTTGAAAATTTGAAGCTTGTCACAAAGCAAAGGATATATATTGACATAAGATCATCTTCCTTTTCACCACGATTGCGGCTATTATCAAGCTCCCTAATAATTTCAGGAGTAACCTGCATGTAAGGAGGGAGCATGGAAATCATAATCTGCTGAAATAGTATATATGTGGATCGATTACCCAACAAACAGAAGTGTAACAATTATTGACATTAGGGGCAATGATCTTACTAGTTTATGTTTTTGCTTTTTAAGGAGAATTCTGATGTCATCTTTATCTTCCTTTCGCAGTTCATTCTTGTACCTGTAAAATAATTTTAGGCAGCAGCAATATCAGGGAAAAGCCCAGGTGTAAATGATTTTGATGAAATTACTTATATTCCAAAATACAACAGAGAGCTTCACAAAGGAGAGACATTTTAGTCCATAGACTGGGCAAAAAGATGCACTGATCAATCTATAGTTTATATTCTTTTCAATAAGTTTCAATGAGTAAGGTGGCAGATTTTATTAGTTTGCAACAATAATAGCACCAATGAGTTTAACAATCCGTATTGAGCCCAATCATGGCTGACTTGGCTCTGCAGCTCCATGCCATCTGACATGCTGCCAGTGTTCTAAAACACGCTATATGCTAGTCGGGCGGCGACCCAGCGCCTAATTAGGGCCTAAGTGGTTAATGAGAAATTGAGAATTTCTATAATTAAGTTTAAGATTTGGTATGATTAATTACAGAGAAATGTTATTTGAGTAATGGGTAATATTTATAAATGGTCAATTTGATGAGAAACTAACAAAAATTGCAAAAAAAAAAAAAAAAAAGTTTTTTGAAATTAGGGTTTATGTTATAAATTTAGATTTTTTCAAATTGAAGAGTTAGAGTTAATTTTGTAAAATTAAAGTTAGGAATATGATTGAAGTGTAAAATTCAGCAGGAAAAAACAATTAATTTTGAATTCTACGTCGGTCAACGCCTTTGACCGACGAATTTGCTGGCAACAACTTGTCCGAATGGGCAGAAAAAGCCGCCCATTCCGGCGAGCGCCTGGCCCCAACGATTTGGGGCTAGGCGCGGCGGCCATAGGCTGCCGAACCTATACGCGCTGCTTAGGCGCACCTAGGCGGCGCGTTTTAGAATACCGCATGCTGCAATTAATTGCCAATTTGTTACAGCTGCTACATTTCTTTTCTAATTTTCGTTGAAGTTTTAAAGTTTATATACTCTATAAGCAACTTCTGACTCAACTTTCAAAAAAAAAATCTATAGAGGGTTCCAAATTAAATCTCACCTAAATAAATGGAAAATAAAAAGCACTCACTACCACAAGAAGGGCCTTTGAAGGAAGATATCAATAAATAAAAATTATAAAATATGAAAAGAATCCCCAACTCATCTCCTTCCTTCATTCCCTCTTTTCTCCCATCCTATCTCAGGTCGTACTTGTATTCTATTATTTACTCTATTATGAAATCAGTAACAAAATCAATATAGGCAACACTTTATAGATTATAATCCCACAAGAGATATTAAATCCTCATTTTCCTTACATTCCATACTTTAAATTTCCATTTAAAATCTGCAGATTCGTTTGTGGTTGACATCTACAGATTATAAATTAAACTTAGAACCAGTAGTGGCAATTGGAAAAACACCAACCTCTGTACAAATGCAAGAAGTGACTGATGCCATATTACAGGCATTACTCTTGTATCCTCCAGAAATCTCATGAAATGAGCAACAATAGCATCAACTACACGATATGGCAAGCCATATTTCTTCTCCAGAAGTAGCTTTATAAAGTAACTGCAACGGATAACATCAAATGTTATTACATAATTTTCAGATGATATTGCAACAACAAAAATGATTTGCCTCAAAAATTATCTTTTACTCCTCTAAAAGGTGAATTTCTTTGGTTAAGCAACCCTACATTTATAGCTTGATTCTTACAGTAACTCTAACCAAACTGTTTCTCATGAATCTCATCTCAATATTGCAACACACTATGCATCATATTCTATTATATATGGAAAAGCCACAATAGTAAACTTATCAGGATATATATGAAAAATTTGACTAAATGTTCATTATCAAGTTTTTCCTTCAACAGCCACTCTGGTATGAAATTCTCCAAGTTAATTTCTTACACTCTCCCACCATACGCTTGGAAAATACCATGTCACTTGGGATACATAGCATTTTTTTTTCCTTTTTCCACACAAAGGCACACCTTCAAAAACGAGTTGTTTGTGGAAACATTAAATTTTGGGGGAAAACTCATTTTATCCTGATATTAGAAATTTGAATACCTTGTTGTACCACAATATTCCATTTCTGCAAGCTTGAGTAGTGCAACACTGCAATTTTTTTTTAAAAAAAAGTTTGAGTTAGGTATCTCTTTTGTATACAGAATCAATGAAACTGGAATAAAAAGCTATGGCTACCAGGCAAAAAAATCAATAGCACATCTTGCAGGCAGAATGCCAAATATTCAAACTTTGAACTAGACACGCAAAGAATCAACTTGCTTCCATGCGCCTCGAACACAAGCATAAGAGTTTAGAAAAAAAGAAAGAAATCATTTCTTTTAGAAGTATTTAAACAATCAAAGGAGAATTATCTAGAAGAAAATCATCCAGTAATGAGTAATCTAAGCACTTTTAAGTCAATAATCCAATGATCATTGCCTATAATAATTGTGCCCAACTAATCAAAAGCAAAAATTCCAACTATTTGCCTAAGATGGGAACATAAGTTCCCACTAAGCAAACAACTTTTTGACAGGTTTTACAAAGATAAACTAGTCAAATCACCAGACACTGCTACCATCAACAACTACGCATCATTCAGCAAAAAAATCCGAAAAGACTATTAATGAGCATCTTGCGCACAATTGAAGGAGGCACAGACATCCGGCGCAAAAAAAATCACTTAGACCTTATAAAGAAGTCCATACTCCGCCAAGACCAAATGGCATAGGTATTCATGAAGAGGCTACGAGGTAAAAACTTGTATGCCAGTGTTGTTAGAGGCGCACTGAGGCGCGCCTCAAGACGAGAGGCGTACGAGGCAATCGTCGATGCGCATCTAACTGGTCGAGGCGAGGCGACGTGAGGCGCAGCGAGACACGAGGCACAACGAGGCGCGCACATCATGGTTTTACGGTTTTTTCATCAATTTTTTTACTCGTTTTTTTTCCAAATCTATTTCTTTCTTCATCTTTTTTCTGTTTTTTCAGTTTCTTTATTTATGATTCTTTTTTTTACATTTATGTTTCTTTTTTCTTTTATAGTTCTGTTTTATTGTTCTTTTTTACACTTTTCAGTTCCGTTTTTTTTTTCATTTTCTTTATTTACAATTCTTTCTTTTACATTTTTATTTCTTTTTTCTTTTACATTTCTTTTTTTTTGAACTTTTTTTAGCTCTGTTTCTTTCTTCATCATTTTTCTTTATTTTTTCCATTTTTTTTATCTACGATTCTTTCTTTTATATTTTCTTTATTAACGATTCTTTTTTCAGTTATATTTTTTTAATGCTTGTTTTTCATTTTCTTGAACTTGAAGTATGCCTCGTGTCTGTGAGGCGTACGCCTCGCGCCTCGTGTCTGGGAGGCGTACGCCTCGCGCCTCGCTTTTCTGGCTTTGATCGCCTCGGTGCGCCTCTCGCCTTTAACAACCTTGTTGTATGCTGAGTTAAAAATCAGACACAAATAAATAAACTACTCAAATGACTATACTTAAGCAGACAGCATTTCATATCTCAAAGTCTTCAAGTCTTTTCAGAAACCCGCTACAATTAGCTAGTGGAAATTTGTAAATTAATATTCATAAACTTCTTTGTAATGGCAATAATACCGAGCACACATTTATGTTCACACTCCAAAAACCACTTAAGGTTTTCTGTATACGCCTAAGGAGACACATTAACATAGAACATACCTTGAATGAAGCACAGGAATGGAGACCTTTTCAATAACACTCCCAACGATCACAGCTTCCCTGAGGTTGCATGTCCCTGACTGAAAACCAATTAAAATATTATAATAGAACTCTAAAATTGTCTATCCCATCAAGATAACAAACTCAGGCACAAGCAGACAAGCTTCTCATTAAGATTATGACTTGCAAATTCCTAGTGGTGGAAAATTTGATCTAATTGATAAATATGATTAACCCAGTAACAAATGTAACTACACAGTTATAATCTTCTTACATAAATATAATTGTGAACAACCACTGGAGATGATAATATGTCCATATTATGCATGCAACTATAAATATGCATAACCAATACACTGGTCTCAAGTTGTTTTGTGTTGGAAGATATATACCTTACATAATGGGAACAATATTCCCTTGTTGAATGCAGCAGGTTTGTACAGAGATTTCTTCAAAGATTGGTATAGAGCGAAATGAAGCTTCTTATTCTTTCGAATATCATCCCTGACCCGAGGGAGCAAAACAAGCTTGTAAAAGCGCTCTGCCTTCTTAGCATTCAGATTGGAAGCAAAAATTCGTGTCGCTTGATACATAGCATTAGGTGTCCATTTCTCAGGTTCAGTAAGGTACAAGACTTGCTCCCACATTTGTGTTGAAGGGATGTGCTTAAATGCTTTGGGCATTTTTCCTGCTGTGTATTTACTCAGGAACTCGCCAACTCTGCACATTTCAATAATGGCACCTTTAATAATTTTTTTAACCATATTCAGAAAAAAAAATAGTTCCATAGCAACACATCCCCATAACACCACAAATACGAAATAGAAGCTAATTATTCATAAAAGGGGAATAAAAAGTGAACAAGTCAGCAAGTGAATAACATGGCGCATTTTCAAAAGGAACACAATCTAAAAACATAAACTAACGTACCCTTTATACAAGTTTATGAATGACTCATCCAACTTAGGCAAAGGACGTGTTTCTGCAAAATTCCAAATCAAAAAGACAATTTAAAAAAGACTAAAAAAATCAACAAAAACGGAAAATATAGAAACATGGATGGCTATCAACCTGAAGCAACATCTGCATCGTTCTCTTTTATTTTCTTAATGATGAGGTCTGCAAGTGTAACTTGTGGACCAGCATCCTTTGATAAAAATGCCTCCAGTAATCTCTCATCATCCTCGTTAATCTCCTCCTGCAATACATTTAAAAAATAACAAGAATAAACCAACGCAAATATGAAAAGTTTATTAAACCAAAAAAAAAGTCACCATATTTCAAAATTGAATAAAAAAATTAAACTCATTTTAAATTAAACTCATTTTCTAAAACTAGTGTTAAATTCAAAAACAACTGAAAAATATTGTCATTTACAAACGAGAATAGAACTTCAAAACAAAAAATCAACAAAAACCCACAAGATACTTCATTTATTTTACAACAACCTATTCACCATCTTCATCATAACTTTTCTCAAATTCATTTTCATGTCCCCATTTGCTATACAACTTTCCAATAAATATTAAATATAAGCATTAGCTTCCTGCAAGAATAATCAATCTATTCTATACTACAAGAATCACTGACCTCATAACTTCCAAATTGACTTTGAGTCTCATTAAAACCACCGAAATCATCAATTTCTTCTTCTTCTTCCTCCACTCCTCGCTGCTTGCTCTGCTCTTCTTCAGCAAAAAGAAAGGCGTTTTTGGTGGCGTTAGGCTCTTCGGACTCTTCTAGAACCTCTTTCTGCTGAATCAACGCTTCCTTCAAAATCTTCGAACTAATCCCCGACGATATCGTCTGTAAGATACCAAAATCAATTAATTAGAACCATTTACTGGTATATATGTGTGTATATATATACAAAGAAATTGAAATTTACTTTATCTTGTTTTTGGTGGCGTTCGGAAGCTTTGGATCGTTTCTTTGAGGAAGCTATAGATTTGTCATCGTCGTTCGACGGAAGAAATGGCTGCGGGTTTTGAAATCTTTCACGTTTTTTCGCCATTGATTGCGACTTTGAGAGTTGTAGAGTGACGAACAGAGAATGCAAAACCCTGAGCAAAAACCGGCCTATATTTATTCAATGTTTTAAAACCCGGCCTGGTCCATCGACCCGAGATGGCGAGGGTCAAAGATAAGAGGTCGGACCGGGGTTCAACAGGGGGTCGACCAGATGTAGTGATAAATTATTTTTTAATTTTTTTTTTTGAAAAAATTTCAAATATAAATATATAATTTTATCAATAAAAAAATGTCTATATTTAAAAAATAATCTAAATAACAACATATTCCATACTAATTTATCAAATAACATTCCACAATATGCCAAAATATCCAAAACATTAAGTACATCAAGCAAGATCAAAACCATAACACTAACTTCATCAACCTTGATCAAATCCAAAACACTAATTTATCAACCTTGATCAACAGCCCCTGCCTACTGAAATTAACAACAGCTCTTGTCTACTAAAATTAACAACAACCCCCTGCCGACTAAAATTCTCATTCAATTGACATGCCGCCATGGTTTCCAGATAAGTGTTATTTAAGGCGCAAGACGCATCGAGGTGCAAAAGGTCCTGGAGCCTAAGCGAGCGCCTCAAGGCGCAAGGCGTGCGCCTGAGTAATGTGAGGCGCAAAATATAACAAAATATGTAAAAATATATAGAAAAATAATGTATAAGTTTGTTTCACACTATCAATTAGCCATAAATGATATTTAATAACTATTATTTTTTTTATAGTTCTTATCCTAAATTTCATTTATAAACTACAAGTTCATATCCAAGAGCATAAGAATTGCATATCCAAAAAGAAAGAGTTCATCAAAAAAAAAAAAACGAGGCAATGCCAACATATAAGTAACTAAATTTCATATCCAAAAGCAAAATTTATCAAAAAAAATTCAAATTCGACACTGTCTTCTAACTCCTCTTAACTTGACAGTCCATCACTATTATCTTTTTTCCCAAACAAATTTTTTTTTTTTTGGGTTGCAGCTGCTGTGATATACACAGCAGCAGGCAGCTGCTGCTATGTATATCACAGCACTAGTCTACAGCAGCAGCTGCCTACTAGTCTACAGCAGCAGCTGCCTACTGCTGCTGTGTATACCACAGCAGCACTATACACAGCAGCAGCTGCAATCCCCTAAAAAAAATAGAAATTGGAAAAAAAAAAAATTTATAAAAAACAACAAACATGAAATAACCGAACATTATATTGCATGAAACTTGAATGTGAAATGTGAAATGTGAATCACGCTCTCCCTCTTAGTCTTAGGGAGAGGGAGAGCGTGAAACTTGCAGCCAGCTAGGCAGGGAGTACTCAAAAACAGCCAAAAAACATGGAACTTGCAGGCAGCTAGGCAGGGAGTAGGGACTCACATCAACAAACAACAATCACTCAAAAACTACTCATATAGTTACTCTAGGGACTCACATCCAATTCACCAATTGATTCACATTTCACACTAAAAAACTAATCAAATAACCGAACATTATATTGAATGAAAGATGAGGAGTACTCACACCAACAATCAGTTTTTGGTTGGGGAACCGGTGGCGGTGAAGATGGTGCTCGGCATGAAGACTGAAGATGGGGGCTGCGGCTGCGGGCTGCGGGCTGCGTGAGCGTGAGACTGAAGATGGGGGCTGCCGCTGCGTGAAGATTGAAGAAGATGCTGGCGACTTAAGAGTGAAGATGGGATTGGGGGCTGTTAGGGTTTTGTTTTGTTTAATCATAATCGGCAGTTAGGGTTTGTTTTGTGTCAAAAAGTTGTGATTTGGGTTGGGTTTTTGAGTTATTTGGGTCGGGCTTTGGCGATTTGGATCGGGTTTGGGTGGGCTATAAAAAAAATATAAAAATGGATATTTTCATGCCCCTAAGGCGCGCTTTTTTTAAACCACTCAGGCACGCGCCTCGACGCGTAAGCGCGCGCCTGAGCAACGTCGCCTCACCTGATGTACATGTAGGCGCATGACTAATTGCCTCTCTATATGCGCGCCTTTAATAACACTGAGATAAGTAAATTTGAAAATTAGAATAAAGATTAGAGATTGATAAAACTACTAAAATTAACAACAGCCCGATAAAACTACTAAAATTAACAACAGCCCCTGCCTACTAAAATTATCATTCAATTGACATGTTGCCATGGTTTAGTAAATTTGAAAACTCGTATAAATATTAAAACTTGATAAAACTACTAAAATTAACAACCACAAAATTGATAACAAAAAAGAATCTGGTACATGGACAAAGAAAGCTCAGTATGGACTCACTGTAAAAGGTTGCTGGCGTGCGTGGGTTTGGAGCTGCAATGGTGAGATTTCGGCTGCTGTAATTTCGACTTTAGGGTTTTACAATGGTGAGATTTCGACTTTAGGGTTCTGTAATTTAGGCTTAGGGTTCGACTGCTGTAACAAATTTAGGTTTTTAAGGTTTGAATGAAGCTAGGGGTGGGCGCAGATCAATTTTTGTTAAAAACCAAACCAAACCAAACCATATTTTACAGTATGGTGTTTTAATCTCTCAAACCAAACCATTAAATAACGGTTTGGTTCGAATTGAAAATTTTTTAAACTAGCAGTTTACGGATTTGTTCGGTTCGGTTTACAGATTATTCTAATTAAAATAATAAAAAAATACCACATTCAATGCCAATGAGCAGTGACTCTTAAAATAAACATCACACAAATGAGGCTACAATTTCAAATTTTAAATTTCACAGATTTCATATAAAACAGCAATAAAGTTCACAGATAAGGAATTATTCTCCTTCCTTTTTCATGCATACACACCTTAAAAGATATGCATCAATAAATCGCATGTCAATACTGTCAACGGTTTGTCCATTTTTTTGCTAACCCAAATACTTTCACATTCGCACCAGTATTGAAACTGGGAATACTACCAAAATCTACAACCTTTACTAGTGTCTATATCCTAGTGAAACAATATCCTAGAAAAAACGGCTATTAAAAAATATATATATTGAATAATCAAGACATCTCCGATACAAAATGAACAGAACAGAAAGGTTCAAAATACATATTAAAATTGCAGAACAACAACTGAATCAATACAAGCTCATTAATTTGATTAACAAATAACAGCAAGAACTCATATTGACACCATAACAATTCAAGATACTTATACTTGATACATTAGTGTGGTATATCAAGCCGAAAACAAGAAAAATGTGAAATCATAGTCCAATTATTAATAATCCGAAAACCTAATTCAGATTCCAAAAAACCCAAAAAAGAGTATCAAAATCAATTCAAATTCAAAAAAACACAAAAAAGAGTATCAAAAATAAAAATGATTCTTTATCAACAAAAACTCACCTTAAAAGATGACAGCTTGAGATGGCGATTGGCGAGAGCAAGAGAGCAGCAGCGCCAGCGAGAGAAATAGAGTGACAGTTTGAGATGGCGAGAGCGAGAGAGCAGCAGCGAGAGAGAGAGTGACATTGTGACAGCGAGAGTGAAAGAAGAGTGATGAGTTGAGCAGCAGAGAGGGATTGAGATGTGAGGAAAAATTTAGGGTTAAGAGTGATGAGTTGAGCGGCAGAGAGAGATTGAGATGTGAGGAAAAATTTAAGGTTTTATTTTAATTAAAACGGTTCGGTTCGGTTCGGATTCGCACCTAAATCGGACCGTAAATCATTTGGGGTGGGTCAATCCGAACCACAAATCGAACCGTTAGAAAAAAATTATAAATTCGGTCCGGTTTAGTTCGATTCGTGGTCTGGTTCAATTTGGTCGTTTTTTTATCCACCCATAAATGAAGCTTTGTTTTGGAAAGAAATCTAAAGATATTTTTATATGAATAATACAATGTGTGCAAACTTACGGTAATATAATATGCCAACAAGTAAAATATTGCCACATGGACTATTCTTTTTTAAAAATAATAAACGAACAGTTAAATTCGGTCAGGGTGTTTGTAGTGCTGTTTTTTTATTTTTTTGTTCAAACCGCACAGGTTGCGATGTAGGAAATTGCAAATATCCTACATAAAACCACGACGGTTCGGTTCGGCGGTTTAACGGTTTGAGAGTTGCGGATTAACGGTTTAATTTTTGTAAATTATTAGCTATTTATTTAAAACATTTGTGAAAATAATTAATCATTTGTCAAGTGTCAACAATATTGAATATTGTATTATTGTTTATCATCCAGCAACTCTCGAAGCAATATATAAACATACACATTAAACATTAAACAATCACATTAAACAATTAAACAATCACATCAAGTCAGCAAGATAAGATAAGAGCTGAATTAGTGAATTCTACTTCTAATGGCTCTACGCCTCTACCTTGCAAAAATAAAAAAACACAACGTATGACAAAGTAAAAATAAATGTTTCATGTAAAAGCACAACAGTTACAAATATAAAAAACATAGTAAAGTTTTTTTTTATATGGTTGTTGGTTGATGCAGGTAGCCTTAAAACCCAATACATTCATGCCTTTTTGTAATGGAGTGCATGCTTGCCCTGGAAATAAACTTGCCAAGTTGGAGGTGCTCATTTTAATCCACCATTTAGTCAACCAAATTCAGCTACTAAATTTACACACACTGTGACACATAATTTTTATCAAACATTTGGCATACTATATAATTTTTGACAACTCTGTTTTTGTTTGCAGGTGGGAAGTTGTTGGTTCTCAAAATGAGATTCAATATGGCTCATTTCCAGTTCCACAACAAGGACTCCTTGCAAGATTTCAAAAACGACAGAAAGTCTCTTCTTGAATAATTTTTTGTCTCATAACTCTACTGTTTCAATTTTGATAATTAAACCTAATTAAATCATTGGATTAATACAAGACATTGTAAAGGATTCAAGTCGGGCGCAGCGGAAATTTGGATCGGGGCGGAAATCGTATTTCAAAAACCTTAACCCAAACAAATATTACTCATTTGCGTGATCCAATCAGATGAAGTAATAATCCGACCTCAAAAGGCCCTTTGTCCGACCACATCAAGTTATGGACGACCACATGAGGTCTCGATCCGATCAGACCACGACCGACCACATCAAGTTATGGTCGACCACATGAGGTCTCGATTCGACCAGACCATGTCCGACCAGACTATGTCCGACCAGACCATGTCTGACCAAACCATGTTCGACCAGACCATGTCCGACCAGACCATGTCCGACCAGACGAGGTCCGACCAGACCATGTCCGACCAGACGAGGTCCGACCAGACGAGATTCAACCAGACGAGTATTTTACATGCATCATATACACATCTAAATACTCATCATAAATGAAAAGCCAAAAGGTGATATAAGGTCAGAAACTTAAAACCAACATTTGAATCAAGCTTCTAAAACACCAAACAAGCCTCACCACAATGAAATAACTATAGAACAATTCTAGGTCATCTAATAGTGGGTTAATAACTCTAGAATGACAACTAGTTTCTTAAACCATCAATAGAATGTTTATTAACTCATTAGTAACATTCTATGATCTTTATACATGCTCAACCCTCTCCAAAAACTTCCATTCTCCAAAATACATAGTGTTAGTTCCATTTTTATTGGCATGTGTCCGTGACAAAATAAGTTCAATTGAGTTGTAATATTTCATGAAGATCTTTGTGCAATTGGACTGGTTTCTGGCTGTTGTGCATCAGACACGAGTTCGTGGTGCGTTCGTTGCAGTGTTCGAACGTGTTCCGTTAGTGGCGCGTTCTTTATTGGGTTCGAACTGGAGCATTTCAGAGAGCAAACAATCGAGTCACGTTCTTGGTGGGTTCGAACAGGATCATTCCAGAGAGCATCCGTTCATTGTGCGTTCGATTGGCGTTCGAACGAGTCTTCACATAAAGGGCACGTTCGTGTTGCGTTCTAGTAAGCGTTCGAACACGACTGCGATCTGAACGTATTTTTGGCCTGTAAAACCCTAGCTTTTCACCTTACCTATATAACCAAACATATAGTCGTCATCCCCATAGGTTAAAAGAGCTGAAACACAAAATCCCTTGAGCCTAAATCTCACAAAACTTTCAACTCTCTTTGAATCCACCATTGAAGACTTCTTCATCTTTTTGTCTTCTTCATTAATTGTGTGATTCCATCTTTGATAAACCTTCAACACAACATAACCCAAAATCCCTAATCCTTTAAAGTTCTATAGGAGGAGTTTTGGTAGTCGGAGTTCCGGCGTTCAGAGGTGATACAATCTACTCAGAGACTTCAGAGGTTCTGAAGAAAACCGTAGGTCGCGGGCTTGAAGAGTTGCCTTGAGTTCTTGCAGTATTGAGGTACTTGAGTCGGTGGAGTTGCCACCATAGGTCTTGACCATCGCTGTAAGTTTTTCTCGATATAGTGGATTGGACTGGTAGCCGATATACCCGGAGTGGTTTTTTACTCGGAAGAGTTTTCCACTTCGTCACCAAAATTATTGTGTTGAATTTTGTGTGATTGTTTTATTTTCCGCAATTTATATTCTGCTTTAAATTAATATTGTGGATTTTATTATTGTCGGTTGATTTGGTGATTGCCTGTTTCAATTCCATAGTAGCAGTAATATGACTTGTCATGCTTATTGTCTGTAATTCTGCATAGGGTCAGAATCTAGGATAACCCCGAATTTTCAATTGGTATCAGAGCCTGAACTCGATTATTGACCCTTTAGCTATGGAGCATAGTCAACCCTTGAATTATCCGCCATTTTTTTATGGCACATAATATTTACATTGGAAGGTTCGCATGAAGGCGTTCCTTAAGTTTTTAGATGAGAGGGTCTGGATGACTGTTGAACACGGGTGGAAACCTCCCGTTGTTATTATTGATGGGGTATCTTCCCTTAAAGATAAATTGAACTGGACCAAGGACGAATTTGATGGTAGCAATAGGAACAGCAAGGCTGTTAATGCCATACATGGTGCTGTTTGTTCTGCAGAATTTAGGAGAATCTCTATGTGTGAGATAGCCAAGGATGCTTGGGACATCCTGCAGACTGTGCATGAGGGCACATTGTCTGTTAAAAATAATAGACTTCAGGATCTTGCTACTAGATTTGAGGTCTCTAGAATGAAGGATGATGAGACATTTGATCAATTTTACGCTGAGATTAACGATATCGTTAACTCAAGCTTTAACCTATGTGAGACTATTCCTACCAATAGATAGTTAGGAAAATCCTTAGATCCCTTCTTGATAAATTCCTACCCAAGATTACCGCCATCGAGAAAAGTAATGACCTCGATAAGCTTGATTTAGAAGAACTCGTAGGAAAAGTGCAAGTTTATGAGAAAAAGCTTCCTGGTTATAGAGAGCCAAAAACTTTTGCAATGAAAATCACTAAGGAAGTTGTGCATGATTCGTCTAGCGATAATGATACCGTTACGGATCGTGATTTGGCCTTGTTTGCAAAGAAGTTTAAGAAATTTCTTAAACTTAAGAAGAGTGACCATAACAGTAATAGGGATATGGAGGATGAGCCTAGAGAGATTAGGCATAGCATGAGAGAGTCTGGAGAGGATATGGATAGTAGATCCCGTGGTGCCCAATGCTATGAATGTGAAGGATATGGGCACTTTAGATCTGAGTGTCCCACATACCCTACAGCTAAAGACAAGAAAGCCTTGGCAGCATCACTTAGTGATTCTGAAGGTGATGACTCTCCTAAAGGCAATTATATTGCTTTTACTGCTAGTGTGACTGATGAGAGAGAGATTGTTGTTAATGATGCTGATTCAGAAGTCTCTTTTGATGAGTTTGTAGATGAGGAAAGTCTTCAAGTAGCTTATATTGAACTGTTTAATGAGAGTTTAGCTATTAAGAAGACTAATATATAGGTCAATAAAAGGCTGAAAGCTGTAGAGCTAGAAAATACTGAAGCTCAAGCCAAATTTGAGCAAAGCCTATTGATGGTTGATGACCTAGAGGAGAGGAACAGAGGCCTAGCTAATAGAGTCCAAATATTAGAGACCGAACTTGAAGATGTTAGAATCCAATTGTCCGCATTTTCTAGTGGAAATAAAAAGATTGACCGTATGTTAGGTATTATTTCTGAGCCTAACTGTAATAAGGCTTCTTCTTCCAAAGATGTGTCTGTAGCAGCTAAATGTGACTTAGGTAAGAAACCTGTTGTGTGTAGTCATGTCTCTCCTCCTTTTGTTCCTCGTCATGTTTCCCAACCTCAATTTAGAGGTGTTATGGGTAAACCTCACTCTCATCCGAGGTTTGTGCCTTTGTGCCATCATTGTGGCAAGGCGGGTCACAGTAGGCCTAAGTACTTCATGTTTCACAAGCAAAAGAAGAGGCCTAAAAAGGTATCACCTAGATTTGACTCTTCAAATCTAGCTTCTCAAGTTTCTGCACTAACAAAACAGACAAAATTTCTTAGTGAGAAACTTAATTTGTTGACTAGGAATTCTCAAGTGGATGAGGTTCCTAGAAAGGTTTGGGTGAAGAAGCAAGATGAATTTTCATCTTCTTCTGCGTGTCCTGATGGACATGATGAGAGTTCACCTTGGTGTAACTCTGCTTAAAAGATGCATTTTTATTTTCCCATTGCATGTGTGTGTGCGTGTGTTTTATGTTTTTGCATGTTTATTTTGTTTTCACAGCATATAGGGGTGTGTGTGTCCTGTTTTTTTTTTATATATCCATTGATATATATGATGGAAACCCGGGCATAAATTTCATAGCCGATTCCGAATGAACGGTAGTATGATCTGTACTCGGGATACAACTCCACGTACCATTGGATGTTTTACAAGCCTGTTTGTGTCTTTTTTTAATTTGAAAAATAGAAAATGATAAAGTCAAAAATTATTTGTGTCTTTTTTTTATTTGTTAAAATCTGAAAAAAAAAAAGAAAATGATAAAGTCAAAAATTATCTCTTTTTACGGCTTGTTAGAGCATGAAAAACTTATGCATGTTATCCTGGTATGTAGGCTATATGATTATGCATGTATGATATGCTTTATTTTTCTTAATGCTCTATATACATGGGTGTGTGTGATAAAAACCTTTGGTATATCCTGTGCTTGCACCTTCACATACACAATTTAATTTTATCAAGGTTTGATCGCATGTATGAGTTTTTGGAATGACAATCTAATCTCTTCCATACTTTGTTTGCTCAATAGTGTGACCTTTGATTAGATGACCTTGCTATCCCCTTTTGCAAAAGTAAAAAGAAATAAATTTAAAAACAAAAAAAATGAGACTCAAGTGCAAAAGAGCCAAAAGAGCCAAAATGGCCAAATTCAAAAGATAAGGGTAAGAACTCTTCACTCGAAAGAGTTGTTAAATATGAGATAAGGGTAAATAATATAGCATGCAACCAATGTTGCTTATTTTCAGGTCCTAGTGGTGCTGGGTTTGAACATCTATTGTGTGAACTTGGTTTGTTTTGAGATGGATTTCTTTGGCTGTGTCCAGCTCATAAAATAAGGTCTTAAGCCTTGATTCGTTATGCACTTTATTTCTCCACGCAAGTGCTTTATATGTCTTAGTGTTTGTGTCATATACATACGTGTTGTGTTTTGTAAATTGCAAAATGATGCATATTGTTTCATGCCATAATTATCAGATTCTTCTCTGGGTATCATTGTACCTGCTTCTCTGATGTGTACTGTCTGTATTTCATTCGTGTTTCGTTCTTATTTTCGTTCGATCCATTATCGTTGGTGTTTCGTTCTTCTGTTCGTTCGACATAATCGTTCGAGTTGCGTTCGTATTTCGTTCGAACGCCGTGTCGGTATTTAAATACCTTCGTACGGTTTTTATTCGCACATTTCTTTTCTTTTCTTTTCTTTCTCCGGTTCTTGCTCTTCCTCGCTATTTTGTTCCCTTTTCGGTCAGATCCGGAGTTGTGTGCCTCTAATCTACTGATTCTCGGCCTCTTCTCTATTATCAAGGTAATTTTCTTTTCATTTTTCCTTGTTTCTGTCACTTTCAAATCTAGGTTTAGGGTTTCTATATTTTTTTTTATTTTAGCCTTCTCCCTTTGATTGAAGGCGTATTATCTCTTGCGAATCAATTGTCTATGGTTTGTGTGTGTTTATTTATGGCGTATTGCATCTATTAGGGGTGTTTTCTGGTTCGGTCATTCACCATCGCGTTCGAACGCGTCATGAATTTGCGTTCGAACGATATTTGCATTTCTCTGATTTATTTTTTTATTGTGGTCTGTTTGGGTTGCTTCTTATTATGTGCATTTCATGTGTACTCTAGATGCCTAAGAAGTCCATTGCTTCAAAGAAGCGCCCTCGCGACTCTCTTCCTCGAGATCATTTTCCCAGTCCCGCTGCTGCTAAATTGTTTGATGATCACTTCTCGCAGTGCAGTTTGTTTTTGGAGCACAACGTCTTGGACGATGAGTTGCATGATTTCGGGGTTGTACCCTTGCTGATTACCCGAGGTTGGGGCCCTCTTTTATCTGGTTTCACTGGGCCATCTCCCCAGCTTGTTCAAGAGTTTTATTCCAACATGGAGGTTGTTTTCGCCACTTCCTTCTCTGTGTACATTCGGGGCACCTACATGGACATTGATCCCTCTGACTTATCTCGGGTTCTTGCGATTCATGAGGTTCCCTATCCCCAGTATCCCTGGTCTCCTACGGAAGGCCCTTCTGATCAGCTTATCATGGATGTTGCCACATGACATCATCGTCCATTTGTTGGGGGTACCATCGTCATTGCCTCTTTGGTGCCCTCTTACCGTTTGCTTAACCGGATCGTGTGTCATAATCTTTGGCCGAAATCGCATGTGAACACTCAACCAATTGCCAGGATTGCCTTCCTCAATGCTATTGAGCAGGGCCTCTCCATCGACATCCTCAGTGTGATTTTACGTGAGATGACTGACATTCACAATGCTTCTTATGTTGCTCACACCCTTCCATATGGATGCCTCATTCATCGCATTGTCTCGGCTCTGGTTTCAGGTTTTGTTCATGATCCCCCTATCCCTCTGCTTAAACCCATAGGTCGTCAGGCTGTCTCCTCGAGAGTTGCTCATCTCCCTGCCTATGCTCGTGCTCCTGCTCCAGCGGCTGCTTCTGCTCCTGATCCTGCTCCTGCCCCGCCAACCTCAATTTCTGCCTCTTCTTCTTCCGCCGGTCCATCATCCGACTTTTACCAGCGCATTCTGGATTCCCAGTCATCTATTCTTGCTGAGCTTCGGCTACTTTCTGGAGGCCAGTCAGAGATCCGCTCCTCTGTTCGCCGATTGGAGACTCAGTTTGCCCGTCATCTTGCTGATTGTTGTGCCGGTTCTGATGAAGTGGAATCGTCTGCCAGCTCGGAGTCCGACTAGTAGCTTCTTTTTCAGGTCTTTATTGCAATAGGATGAGTCTGTTCGTTTTTGTGATTCTTTTTTTGTAGCCTGTTGACTTGTACTCTCTCCGTTTTGGTTTCGGATGCGTTGTATTGCCAACATTTGAAACATTTTAATGAAATATTCTCTTTTGCATGATTTTGCTCATTGTCTATTTCTCATTCATGCTTGGCTTGTTTGCTTGTGAATATTGCAATATTTTAATGAAATATTGCCATTTAGCCTCCTTTGTCATTTCCTGAGAAAAAGGGGGAGTACTCCGGGAGTTCATATTATGGGGGAGACCCAATTTTTTTACCTATTTTATGTTATTCTTGATAATCTCAATGCTTTTCACGGTATTTTATTATTTGTGGATGTTTCAGGTAAACAGGTTTATTGCTGTGGTGGCATTTATTCTCAGGACTACTTTGTTAGGTGTTAGATCGAGTCCATTTGTAATAAGTCATTGTTTTGATGGTTGACAGTTGGCTATTTTTTTTCTGGGTCTATTACCGTAGTCTTCGTATTAGGTAGTGTTTTGTCACGGAATGCCAAAGTGGGAGATTGTTAGTTCCATTTTTATTGGCATGTGTCCGTGACAAAAACAAGTTCAATTGAGTTGTAATATTTCATGAAGATCTTTGTGAAATTGAATTGGTTTCTGGCTGTTGTGCATCAGACACGCGTTCGTGGTGCGTTCGTTGCAGTGTTCGAACGTGTTCCGTTAGTGGCGCGTTCTTTATTCGGTTCGAACGGGAGCATTCCAGAAAGCAAACGTTCGAGTCACGTTCTTGGTGGGTTCGAACGGGATCATTCCAGAGAGCATCCGTTCGTTGTCCGTTCGATTGGCGTTCGAACGAGTCTTCATAAAAAGGGCACGTTCGTGTTGCGTTCTAGTAAGCGTTCGAACGTGACTGCGATCTGAACGCGTTTTTGCCCTGCAAAACCCTAGCTTTTCACCCTACCTATATAAACAAACATATAGCCGCCATCCCCACAGGTTGAAAGAGCTGAAACATAAAATTCATTGAGCCTAAATCTCACAAAGCTTTCAACTCTCTTTGAATCCACCATTGAAGACCTCTTCATCTTCTTGTCTTCTTCATTAATGGTGTGATTCCATCTTTGATAAACCTTCAACAAAACATAACCCAAAATCCCTAATCCTTTAGAGTTCTATATGAGGAGTTTTGGTAGTTGGAGTTCCGGCGTTCAGAGGTGATACAATCTACTCAGAGACTTCAGAGGTTCTGAAGAAAACAGTGGGTCACGGGCTTGAGGAGTTGCCTTGAGTTCTTGCAGTATTGAGGTATTTGAGTCGGTGGAGTTGCCACCATAGGTCTTGACCATCGCTGTAAGTTTTTCTCGATATAGTGGATTGGGCTGGTAGCCGATATACCCGGAGTGGTTTTTTACTCGGAAGAGTTTTCCACTTTGTCACCAAAATTATTGTGTTGAATTTTGTGTGATTGTTTTATTTTCCACAATTTATATTCTGCTTTAAATTAATATTGTGGATTTTATTATTGTCGGTTGATTTGGTGATTGCCTGTTTCAATTCCATAGTAGCAGTAATAGGACTTGTCCTGCTTTTGTCAGTAATTCCGCATAGGGTCAGAATCTAGGATAACCTCGAATTTTCACATAGAATAAAGAATAGGAAAAACATAAGAACATCACAAGATGAAGACCACGACAAGAGGAACATTTTTCTCTCTAATGGCAAGTTGGAAATACTTACTAAATTTCAAGCTTTTCAATGTTTTTTGTTTTTGTTTTTCTTTCTCACAAGCTTCTATGTCTTCTTTCAATGGAGTTTTGAAGTAAAGTGCTAAAGGTTATTAAACCCTAAATGAAACAAAAAAATATATACTTGCTCACATTTTTGCCTTGGCCGAAATTGGCTAGGAAAAAATCAAGACAAATAATTTTCATTTCATTTGAATTTCAATTTTGCCAACTTGTTAAAATGATCATTACACTTTAATGATATTTTCAACCAAGTCAACAATTGCAACTTAGCCATTAAAAACAAATATCATAACTTAAAATATCTATACTTTAATTAATATAATCATTTAATAATTAAATAATTAATTAATTAATTAAATACAAATTTATTAAATATATGTATAATATTTACATTAAATATTAAATACATATATTCATTTATGATATTAGTCAAATATCTCAATTTGACAATTAATTAATGTGTATTTGAATTAATCAAGTATTAAATGTAAATACACAAAAATTAAGGAATTGACTATCGGGTCCCTACACATGTATTTTGCGTTTAACCTTTAAACGACTTTATAAATAATCAACATTATTTATAATTGTTGCCCTAGTGCTCTACGAGTTTATTTCATTAGTGAGGCTCTTTAGATTCAGACATATCCGTCACGAAAATCCAATTTCGTGTCCATAATTTATCCACCCGTAAATTATGACGACCACGGATAAACTCGTTGAATTATACAGGTCGAGGTCATGGCAAATGTATCCTCCATCACAAGTATCCGAATAAATCCCAGAGATATAGATGTAAACGTCAAATCTCTATTGGGATTATCCAGTCGATTATTCTATTAGCAATCTCAAAAAGAATGTTTAGAACTGGCTTCTAAACTGTACCACGGGCCCATGATTTTATCTGATTGCTAACCATATGGACTACCTATGCTCTGATACACAGAAATGACGGATCCTATCTTGATACACATAGGACACCCTGAGGATCTATCTACACCTAACGAACAAGCGGAGGTCTGATCTAAATAGATCGGTGACGTGACTGCCATCTAAGTGTGGAAGATATCTCATGCGCCCACAATGACATCTCAAGTCTAAGAATCACAAGTGCTACTCAACCCGTGAAGATTCTTATTGATGTTGGTGTACCATCTATTAAGAATCTTCGGTGAGTCATTCAGTGTTTATCCGCTATAAACACCTACATGTCTATACTGGTCTCCAAGACTTATAGTTCATTGAGAAACCATTTGAATCATATATTCCAGTATACGACATGTACCGGTCTCAACAGGTTTACTTTACTGACTAAGTAGTGTAAACCTTGACCAGGAACAGTCTGAGAATGACAACGTCATGATACTACTCAATGTTTGTTGCGACGCTTTTGCAACAGTACCATGGCTAGTCATTCTAAGGTCAATACGTCTTTACCATATTAAAAGATACATTATATTATAGAAACTACATATATTATTCATAATAATAATGTTTTACAGTAGTATTCATACAGAAATACAACCGGAAATTGACGCTCTGAGCACCAACCCCAACAGACATCATGTAATTTTAAAATCTCATGCCTAAGTGATCTGATATTCTGATTGGACACTGAAGAAGGGTCGGCGAGAGAGACGGATGATGAAAAATGATGTCAGTGTCAAGCTTTTTCACACCATTTTTTATGCGTACACACGTCATCAAAACTGTTCTAATACAATAAGTTATGCATGGTAAGTATATGTTTTGCGTAGCAGTATGTTGATAAATGTTTAAATGAACATAGAATAAATGTGCAAATGGATGTATGTAAATGAGTTTATTAACGGAGAAATTGATGTTTGTTTATATATGATGCTTATTGTATTAGAACAGTTTTGATGACGTGTGTACGTATAACTTTAAAAATTATGATATTAAATTCATGTCTAATTAGTAAAAGTGTATGAGCATTTACATGTACATGTGTGACATTATAAGAAAACATGGTTGGTATAGAAAGAATCATGAGTATGCATATGCACATATATATATAAATATATTATCCTGAGATTTTCAATCGGTCGATTAAAAGTTAAGAATGTTTTTAGAATTCAAAGTGTTTTAAGTGAATGTTTTCGAAAACTTTTGAAGAACTGTGTTACAGAAATATGTTTTCTTCCAGTTTCGAGATTTTATTAAGTAAGGGTTTTCTGATTTTCGGGGCATGAGGTAAAAACTCACCCCAGTATGTAACTTGAGACACAGTATGGACTTGACGGATACATAGATTCGGGATTTGGGATTTGACCCATCCCAGTGGTACATTGTTGGAATTGACGGATTCAGAAACATGTGCACATGTTGAGGACTGAGGGGACGCTCTCAGATCCTCCAGATTGTGGCTTGGGGGATGGCGAGACGTAACGCTCCAAGATCACCAGATATGAGACAGTAGTGGCATGCTTTAGGTGACGGCGATACGTAACGCCCCAAAGTCATGGTTTTGCACGCCTGCCTCCAGATAGGCGTATGGGGGGACGGCGAGACGTAACGCCTCCATGTGCCAGTTTTTCTACAGATACCCAGATACCAGTTTTCAAAAATGAGTTTTGAAATATCAGATTTTTCAGAAAATAGTTTTTCTGAGATATAGAACCCAGAAAAAGTTTCAATTATAGTTTTCAGATATGGATTATAGTTTTGAGATACAGTTCAGTTTTCAAATACGGATTACAGTTTCAAACACTGTTTTCAGCTTCCAGTTACAGTTTTCCGAAAGAGCTTTCAGAAGGATTTTCAGAAAGTATTTGCTAAATACTTAGTATGTTAAGTGTAGTAAAGTTTACAAGTCCTGCATAAGCCTCATGTATTCAAGTAATTTCAGCTGAGATGCATATAGTGATTTCCATGCATAGAAGTACGAGTACATTCGCAAGTAAGTTTTTCAGAAAAAGATTTTAAAGTAATAGTTCTTAAAAGCATAACATAATTGTATGAAAAGTTTTCAGAAAGCATTTTCTATAATGCATGCTATAGTTAAAGTACAAAGAAGCTTATAAGTAAAGTATATATTTTCTAGTTAGCATTTGAGATTGCATATAGGTGATCCTAATGTGTGATAACATGATTTTATTTAAGGCATATATATACTAATGAAAATGGTTTGAGTTTTATGTGTTTCTTAGAATGAACATATTGTAGAAATGTTAAGAGCATAATAATAAATGTATGGTTATACTTGGTTAATGATAGTGGATTAACGTTTAAATAATAATATAATGTTTTGTATGACCGATTTGATGATATTTCAAAAAGATAAAAGAAGAAAAGTTTAATGATTGTCTAACCTTGACTAGCATAGAATACACAGAAAAGTTAAGAGAAGAATTAGAGTAGCGCAGCAAAAGTGTACTATATCCTAACCTGTTAGTTAGTAAAGTAGAACTTGTTATATTGATATGAAGGAATAATACAGACGTAATTAATAGAAGTTGATGAACGTAGGCGTGTGTTCAGATGAAAAGGTTTATAGCAAGTGAGATGAAAGCAAATGCATGTGTGATATTAAGTTAAATCTGATTTTGTTAATGTTTGCATGGTTACTTGCTGAGTCAATATGACTCACATCTTTTCAGTTGCAGTTTTGCAGGTTAGTAGCAGCAGTTCAGTGAAGACTTTGAAGACGGTGGATCGCCCCATTTGCAGTCAAGGGAGTCCTGGGTCGAGTATGGGTCCTCACGGCCCTTTGTATAGTTTTTTTTTGTATTTGCTTTTCATTTGTATAAGTTATGTAATGGTATAGTTTCAGTTGAGCTCTGGCCGGAGGCCAAGTAGTTTATATTTTGTTCTTTGAGTTCAGGCCTGAGGCCTTGATATTGTGTTTCCGGCCTGAGGCCGAGATTGTTGAGTTTCTTGTTGTATGTGGATGCTGGCTACAGGCCAGGTTGCATGATGTTACGAATACATCATGCCGAAATTTCGTTAGAATTAAAGGCTTATGGAGATGGGTTCTCCTGTCTCTTACCGGTAGCATCCTGGCCTAAGCGGGATGTTACATCAATCGATTGGATTCGGCCGGTTCAGTCCTGTTATTAATCCTTTTATTTATTTTACGGTTGCTTAACTTATTTAATAAAAATAAATTTAAATGTTACAATTTTTTAAAAAAAAATCAAACTAGAACGAACCCGTGATACGCAGGTTGATTATAGAATTAGATAAATAAATAATTTTTTTAATTAATTTAAGAATTATAATTATCATGTAGCAAATCAAATCATAAAATAATCAACACAATTATAATTTTTTACGTGTTTTCCTTTATTGTTTTTAATAATAATAATTTTTTTCTCAAACCAATCGCGCATAACTACAAGAATCAGTGACCTCATAACATCAAAATTGTCAGTCTCAGTAAAACCAACAAAATCATCAATTTCTTCTTCTTCTTCCTCTACTCCTCGCTGCTTGCTCTGCTCTTCTTCAACAAAAAGAAAGGCGTTTTTGGTGGCATTACGCTCTTCGGACTCTTCTAGAACCTCTTTCTGCTGAATCAACGTGTAACATCCCCAATCCAGGAGATGTTACTGGCATGGGATAGCTGAACTAACCCCATAAGCCTCAGACTTCATGAATGTATCACTACTAATCAGATGCAATGTCACGCATATAAACTTTAACTAAATCAATATATAACACTTCTAATATTTATAAATGTACATTTGGTGACGTTTCCTTTTTACCATACTTCATTAGACTTTGAATCGTCTATGACAACTCTAATGCATACAAATACTTTAACTATGAACATGACTCTTATGATTGTGACTCCATACTGGCGGACTCCATCCCTGGTGACTGCATCAGTATCCATCCTCCCGAGCTTGTCCTCCTGGAATCTCCTGCAAAACAAACTAAGACTGGTAGGGGGGTTAGATTGCTATGCAATCTAAGTGAGTGGACTAAAATCGAAAACTAAAATGAAAGTCTCTAACTTTAAAATCATACTCTTGGAAAATATCTATTGTAAAAACTTTATTTCTAAAAAAAAAACTGTCTTTGAAAATCCGGTTTCTGAAAACCACTCACTAAATATCTGAGTTCTGGGCTTTGAAAAATACATACTAAAATCTGGAATCTAAAAACTTTTTGTTAAAAACTGATTTCTGAAAACTGGATAGTAAAAGTCTGAAAAACTGGGTACTGTGTATCTGAAAACTAAAAAATGTACTACGTCCAGGACCATAACTCAATTGGACGTCTCTCTACACCCATGACCATAACTCAACTGGGTGTACTCGATGCCATGACCATAACTCAATTGGGTATCTGGAATCAAGATTTCGGGACCCTGTAGCCCCTAGTCCTGCTCGAGGATCTGAGAGCGTCCCCCCAGTCCTCCACATGTGCACATGCGATGATAACCATCAACTCCATCTGTAATAGTTACATACTGGGGTGTGGTTCTACCTCATGCCCCGAAAAAAAAACAAGAACATAACTCATGTATTAAGAAAACATAAATCTAGTACTGAAACATTTAGTTTTCTATAAAACTTCACAAATCAAGTCAAATCATGGATGTCATGAAATCACATTTGGCTAACGCCCTAGTTGCTGAAAAGTAAGTCTGATCGAATGAAATACAATATAAAATCAAGTAAGGGAGAGAGTGTCCACTCACAGGGCTTAGCAGCTAGAAAAGTCCTTTTTGTTTCTTTTGAGTGTATCGTGAATCCTGCAACGATCTACGAGTGACAATTTGGTTAGATCTTCAAGCCATAAGATAGATTATCATACTAGATTATGCTTTACTAGTTTCGAGTACGTAAAAATGTAATTTTTTTATTAGGTAGGGTTAATCAGCTAGAAATCTGTCTTTGGGATCTTAAGAGTGATTTAACTATGCTGGGGTGGTATCAGAATTTGTCTGAAATCAATTTGGATTGCTTAACAAAATTCCCTGTTTTGCGCCTGGCGTCGCGACGCAGAGTGTGGCCGCGTGTCGCGACGCTGGACGATTTTCCAGAATCCAGAACTGCTTCCATTAGTACGAATTCTGCTCCAAACTCAATCCTAATCCCTCACATTACTTCCAATATTCAATCCATCAATTCTCACTAATAACATACATCCAAATCATCAAAAAAACATCATAAATCATCTTCTTTTCATCAACTATACTACCAAATTCATCAACCCAAATAAATTTTCCAATACTTATTCAAATCTTCAATCTTGAAAATACTTACTACAAAACCTATTTCTAAATCAATTAATTACTAATATACAACCCTTAACATGTCTTCATAACTTTCATAGCATTGATTTCCAAAAATTCCACAATTAGAAATTTGGGTCTAAACTCATTACCTTGTTTTTGTTGAATCTTCAACTCCTTTAAGGCTTCCAATGGTTGCCAAGCTCCTATGCTCTTCTTTCCTCTTTTCTTCTTCCTTTCTTTCCTCTCTTCTTCTCCCTCTTCTTCTTCCCTCTCTTTTCCTTCGGTTTCTTCTCTTCTCTTTCTCTCCCTCTAAATTCGGTTTTGGTCTATGTGAATAGTAATTAATTCCCCTTTTCATAGTGGACCTAGATGATATAAGGGAAAGTGTAGAGGGTTCTAGAGAAATGGAGAAGTTTATGCATCTTTGTCATTTAGACCCGTAGTTACTATTCATCCAGATTTTATATTGCATTTTTGACCCGTTGCTGGTCCCATTTTGGGAAAAATTTTAATACGGAAGTTGTAGGTCTCGGTCTAATCTTTCCGAAGATATAAAATTCATAAGAATGCGAGTTCTTATGAAAAAGTTATGCCCAAAATACCATCTATAGTGCAAAAGGGCATACGGTACGATTTCTTCTCGGGACCTCGAGAAATTTACCGATTGTTCCCAAGGCCTAATCACAATTTATTAGAGTCTCAATCATGATTTATTTTATGTTTCTTGTCCTATTCACCATAATGTCGCAACGGATAGAAGTAATATCCTCCGGTCGTTACAAATTCTCCCCCCCTTAAATAGGATTCATCCTCGAATCCCCTTTGGTGTTTATCTTGTGGTTTTATTGATCTTCCCGTTGCTATCCTTACCTTACGACCATGAGCCTTTTATACACTTAATTACCATATTATTAGTTACTTAATCTTTTTGTCAAAACACACAAATACATATGCTCACTTCTAGTTACTACCATCCTTATATCTTTTCATTCTATACTTTACTAACTAGCAACTAAGATCCTTTACACTTATACTGTGTTACTCTGATTCTTTCTTAGCCTTTCTACATACCTTGAGCTAGGCGAAGAATTAGACAATTATAATAACTTCTTTTCTTTTATTGTTTTGAAATATCATCAAATCGGTCACATTAAAATGCTATTTTTAATCCACTAACTCCTTCGCTACCAACCACATATCTAAACATATGTTATCGTATAGTCATGATCTAGTAATAGTGTAGGATGTTCTTTCCAAATAATCATATGACTCATACTCACCATTAACATATATTCCTCAGAATAAAAACCATGTTACAATACTTATTCCTTATACTTTTAATTATAAGATTTCTTCTTTATAGACTTTCACTTGTGCCTCATAATCAAACTCTTATTAGCTGATCTTCAGGTTTCCATTGAAAATTTTACTATCCAACACTACTACCCAATATTCCTTTATTTCACTCGTTCATCTAAAACTTTAGAGTTACTTCATTCCTTGATTGTATTTTACCAATTATTTTCTTCTAACCTTATTCCGTATTTTCTTATTCTTTACTTCCTATCATAGTTAACTTCTATCCTATCATAACTTAACAATTTCCTTCTCGTTCCACAAATTCTTACTTAGTCACCTATGGGTTCATTTTAATATTTTCTCTTAACTCCCTTTTTTTTTTTTGCCTTATGTTTGTTAACATCCATTTTGCATCAATTTAATCTGCCATTCTTATGTTATATTATAAACCTACCAAACCACCCATAACCCGCGGCTAGACCATCCCAAACCCGTAGTGGTTTGGTCTCTTAGAGCTAGAGCCGGGTACCATACACAATTTCCTTCTTAACTTTTCTTAATGTTATTGTCATCCTTTTTTTATTCTTGAACTATGTCTATAGATTTCAATTCTCTATCTTATGCATTTTACCTTATGCCATATTCATTTCTATAAATATTCGGTTGTGACTCATTATCTTTTCTCTTGTTTATTATCCCTCATATGGCTATCTCACATTCTATATTGTTATCAACCACATGTTGATTTGCTTCTCTGTTTTGTCCTCTATCAGCACCTACTAAAGATCATGTCTTCTTCTTTCACTACTCGATGGTCGCCTAACTTCATATACCTCTAGTTATTTCTAACATCGTTATTTATCTCTCTATTATATGCTTAACTACTACTACTACTACTTCCCTTGAAGTGTCTCAATGCTATGCTTTGGATCCATTGTTGTTAATATCTTCAGAGGGTTAAGATGGTGGGGCTAATCTTATCTCTCATTGTCTTGACGACACCATATTCTTCCTTTAGACACTACTGTAAATTTGAGCTATCCTACTTATGGAACTCTTTTTGCTATAAAGGCTTATCCCTCTTTCTAGTTCTTTTCCTTTGTCTCATTCACTTTTCTAGGAATTGTTCCCAATCATCCACTATGAGCATCTCTTACTCAATTTAAGACCTTTATACTATTTTCCTCTTATAATTCTCACTTATCCATTTCTAAGAGGTTCTTTATAGATTGTTCACTATTTCTATAAACGATTTTCCTTGTCCCCCTAATCTCTGTGGCTCTAATAAAATTTCATCTTCATCTGGGTCTTTCGACTCCTGATTCCTTTGTTTTCTTTGAAAACTTCATTTACTTTAACCCCCAAGATCACATTCTTTAAGTCTTTGGTCCATTCATCTTATTCTTCCATAAGTCATTCTGTGTTTGCCTACTCCTGCTACCTCCTTATATACTTCCAATCTTATAATTCTGTTACCATGCTTATGTTTATACATTCCTATGAATCTTTATCAATTCAACCTATCTATGATTTCCTTGATATTTAACTTTCTCATAATCCTTTTGCTAGCCTAACAACCCTTACTCTAACTTCCTTAATTTGTAAAATGTCTTAAGTGTTTCCTTCTTTATACTTCAAAACTTCATTGATCTTCCTTCTAGGTGGATGTCATTGTCAAAGTTCCTGCTTATCCCCTAAATAAATTTCCATTAGGTTTCCCCTACGTTCATCTATGCTAATGAGGACTGCTTCTTCTTTACCAATCTTTTTCTTTATGTCCTTTTTGCTAAGGATTTCTTAAATCCTTCCTTTAGTATTTTGTCCTGATAAAATCTACTGCTCATGTAAAAATATATATGAGTTTTGAATGACCCAAGGTCCCTCTTTTCTATTGGCATTCTGACTTCTGTGTCCATTTAAATTTCCTTGATCGTCCTTAAGTTCTTACTTCTTCTGTCTTATAACAACCTTTGTTACTCGTGGGATGCACTACCTATATGGGACAAAAAAGTATCTTAATAAAAGAACCTGGTCGTAAATCCTTTCACCTTTTATTTTGTTATGTTCTCACTATGCTTACTTTTTACCACTAGTCTTGTTATTACCTCTATCGCTTGACTCCATGTCTCTAGTTTATATCACTTCAGGTATCCACCATTCCTTATCCGTCTCTATTTCTCTATCTTTATTAACCCCTGCTTCTTACTTTTGCTTCCCAAATCCATGCTTCCTATCCTTGCTAAGATTTCCAATTATGGCACCCTACTTACACTTCATACTGATGCTTTTTATTAATTCTATCTCTTTTATTCTCATGAATCTATTCCTGTATAAGTTTACGGATTTCTATTGTCTTCGAATAAATCTACCTTACAAGTTTCCTGAGTAAACTCTTATCCAGTCCCTTACAATCGTCTATATCTATAAGATATGTTTTATCAAGGCAACACTCTGATCTGGTGTTACGAAAGAGTTGGAAAGTTGGATAGTTTAGGATTTTATTTCCATTAGATTACTAAAGGTAAAGTAGCTAACCATTCATGCTTCGTGTTTAAGGGTTTGGTTCACGGTTTGGGTACCTAGAGTAATTTGGATCCTTTTTCGACGTTTAGGTCTCATCAAAGATCTCAGTTATATTCTGGATTTCCTATTTTTATTGTCTCTCGGGCTATTCTTCGTTATTCGGGAAGTTTACTGTCTATGAGAGGATTTGGAAGGATATTGGATTACTTGAAAGGATTTATTGACAAGAAAAGGGGGGCTTAACTTTGCTAGTCAACTCTAATACTTGTTAAGGTTTTCGCTATGGGTTTTTGGTGTCCTGCTTACTTCTCGGATTCTAAATCCTCTATTTTATCTTACTTCTCTTCTAACTTTACATTGTTGTCCACCCATGAAGAATATCCTTAAGCTTTCCTACTTCTTTCTATCTCTTTTCATTTTTGTCTCTTACTAATTCGAACTTCTGAGTATCTTTTCTTCTGGTCTCATATTCTTCTAGGACTTATCGATAGGATTTCTTGGCTGATTCGTGACTTCAAATAGTATTCTAATATGACTATGGAATAGACCCTTATCTAGAGGGAAAAAAAGAATTCAAGAAGCTGGGAGATATTTTCTAACCTGTCTGAGAAGCTTTGAGGACATACTCGAGGATCGGATACTGGAGAGGTAGTACCTCATATATGAGTATCCCAGACATACAACATATACAAGACCCCAGCACTCTGCCCACTGCAGTCACCAACTCCCTAGGCCATGCTCTCATACCATCTTTGTAACATCCTCAATCCAGGAGATGTTACCGGCAGGGGATAGCTGAACTAACCCCATAAGCCTCAGACTTCATGAATGTATCACTACTAATCAGATGCAATGTCACGCATATAAACTTTAACTAAATCAATATATAACACTTCTAATATTTATAAATGTACATTTGGTGACGTTTCATTTTTACCATATTTCATTAGACTCCGAATCGTCTATGACAACTATAATGCATACAAATACTTTAACTGTGAACATGACTCTTATGCTTGTGACTCCATACTGGTGGACTCCATCCCTGGTGACTGCATCAGTATCCATCCTCCCGAGCTTGTCCTCCTGGAATCTCCTGCAAAAAAAACTAAGACTGGTGGGGGGGGGGGTTAGATTGTTATGCAATCTAAGTGAGTGGACTAAAATCGAAAACTAAAATGAAAGTCTCTAACTTTAAAATCATACTCTTGGAAAATATCTCTTGTAAAAACTTTATTTCTAAATAAAAAACTGTCTTTGAAAATCCGGTTTCTGAAAACCACTCACTAAATATCTGAGTTCTGGGCTTTGAAAAATACATACTAAAATCTGGAATCTAAAAACTTTTTGTTAAAAACTGATTTCTGAAAACTGGATAGTAAAAGTCTGAAAAACTGGGTACTGTGTATCTGAAAACTAAAAACTGTACTACGTCCAGGACCATAACTCAACTGGACGTCTCTCTACATCCGGGACCATAACTCAACTGGGCATCTGGAATCAGGATTTCGGGACCCTGTAGCCCCTAGTCCTGCTCGAGGATCTGAGAGCGTCCTCCAGTCCTCCACATGTGCACTTGCGACAATAACCATCAACTCCATCTGTAATAGTTACATACTGGGGTGAGGTTCTACCTCATGCCCCGAAAAAAAAACAAGAACATAAATCATGTACTAAGAAAACATAAATCTAGTACTGAAACATTTAGTTTTCTATAAAACTTCACAAATCAAGTCAAATCATGGATGTCATGAAATCACATTTGGCTAACGCCCTAGTTACTGAAAAGTAAGTCTGATCGAATGAAATACAATATAAAATCAAGTAAGGGAGAGAGTGTCCACTCACAGGGCTTAGCAGCTAGAAAAGTCCTTTTTTGTTTCGTTTGAGTGTATCGTGAATCCTGCAACGATCTACGAGTGACAATTTGGTTAGATCTTCAAGCCATAAGATAGATTATCGGACTAGATTATGCTTTACTAGTTTCGAGTACGTAAAAATGTAATTATTTTATTAGGTAGGGTTAATCAGCTAGAAATCTGTCTTTGGGATCTTAAGAGTGATTTAACTATGCTGGGGTGGTATCGGAATTTGTCTGAAATCAATTTGGATTGCTTAACAAAATTCCCTGTTTTGCGCTTGGAGTCGCGACGCAGAGTGTGGCCGCGCGTCGCGACGCTGGACGATTTTCCAGAATCCAGAACTGCTTCCATTAGTGCGAATTCTGCTCCAAACTCAATACCAATCCCTCACATTACTTCCAATATTCAATCTATCAATTCTCACTAATAACATACATCCAAATCATCATAAAAACATCATAAATCATCTTCTTTTCATCAACTATACTACCAAATTCATCAAGCCAAATAAATTTTCCAATACTTATTCAAATCTTCAATCTTGAAAATACTTACTACAAAACCTATTTCTAAATCAATTAATTACTAATATACAACCCTTAACATGTCTTCATAACTTTCATAGCATTGATTTCCAAAAATTCCACAATTAGAAATTTGGGTCTAAACTCATTACCTTGTTTTTGTTGAATCTTCAACTCCTTTAAGGCTTCCAATGGTTGCCAAGCTCCTATGCTCTTCTTTCCTCTTTCTCTTCTTCTTCCTTTCTTTCCTCTCTCTCTTCTCCTCTCTTCTTCTTCCCTCTCTTTTCTTCGGTTTCTTCTCTTCTCTTTCTCTCCTCCCTCTAAATTCGGTTTTGGTCTATGTGAATAGTAATTAATTCCCCTTTTTATAGTGGACCTAGATGATATAAGGGAAAGTGTAGAGGGTTCTAGAGAAATGGAGAAGTTTATGCATCTTTGTCATTTAGACCCGTAGTTACTATTCATCCAGATTTTATCTTGCATTTTTTACCCGTTTCTGGTCTGATTTTGGGAAAAAGTCTAATATGGAAGTTGTAGGTCTCGGTCTAAGCTTTCCGGAAATATAAAATTCATAAGAATCCGAGTTCGTATGAAAAATTTATGCCCAAAATACCATCTATAGTGCAAAAGGGCATACGGTACGGTTTCTTCTCGGGACCTCGAGAAATTTAAAGATTGTTCCCAAGGCCTAATCAAAATTTATTAGAGTCTCAATCATGATTTATTTTACATTTCTTGTCCTATTCACCATAATGTCGCAACAGATAGAAGTAATATCCTCCGGTCGTTACACAACGCTTCCTTTAAAATCTTCGAACTAATCCCCGACGATATCGTCTTTAAGATACCAAAATAAATAATTAGAAAAAGTGATTGAAATTTACTTTATCTTGTTTTTGGTGGCGTTTGGCAGTTTTGGGTCGTTTCTTTGAAAAAGTTACAGATTTGCATCGTCGTTCGACGGAAGAAATGGTTGCGGTTTTTGAAATTTTTCGCATTTTTTCGCCATTGATTGGGACTTTGAGAGTTGTAGAGTGACGAACAGAGAATGCAAAACCTTGAGCAAAACCGGCCTATATTTATCAATAAAAAAAATGTCTATATTTAAAAAATAATCTAAAAAACAACATATTTCATACTAATTTATCAAATAACATTCTACAATATGCCAAAATATCCAAAACATTAAGTAAATCAAGCACGATCAAATCCAAAACACTAACTTCATCAACCTTGAACAAATCCAAAACACTAACTTATCAACCTTGATCAACAGCCCCTGCCTACTGAAATTAACAACAGCTTCTGCATAATAAAATTAACAACAACCCCCTGCCGAGTAAAATTCCCATTCAATTAACATGCTGCCATGGTTTCAAGATGAGTAAATTTGAAAACTAGAATAAATATTAGAGATTGATAAAACTACTAAAATTAGCAACAACCCTTGCCTACTAAAATTAACAACAACCCCCTGCCTACTAAAAGAAAACAGCCCCCTACCTACTAAAATTCTCATTCAATTGACATGCTGACATGGTTTCCAGATGAGTAAATTTGAAAACTAAAATAAATATTAGAGTTTGATAAAACTTCTAAAATTAACAACCACTGATAACAAAAAAGAATCTGATACATGGATAAAGAAAGCTAAGTATGGACTCACTGTAAAAGGCTGCTAGCGTGGGATTGGAGCTGCAAAGGTGAGATTTCGACTGCTGTAATTTCGGCTTTAGGGTTCTGCAATGGTGAGATTTCGAATTTATGATTATGTTATTTAGGCTTTAGGGTTTGGCTTGCTGCAAGTCTGTAACAAATTTAGGTTTTTATGGTTTGAATGAAGAGATAACTAAAGACATTTTTATATGAGTAATACAATGTGTGCAAACTTACAGTAATATAATGTGCCGACAAGTAAAATAATGCCACATGGACTCTTCTTTTTTAAAAATAATAAACACAAAGTTGAATTCGCCCCACGTGACCCGGCTCACCCGTGATTGGTTCACAAGGGTCACGGTTGGACCGGCCGGGTCTGAGGGTCTTTAGCCAATTTTATGACAGAGAGGGTCAACAATGTCAATCACGCCATTTAGTGGTTTGATCCACAGGTCAACCGATCGGATCAGCCAATTTGGTGATGATGAGATCTGAAATCTTGTTAAATTGGTAAGGATGAGATCCCAAAATCTCATTAAATTGGAAAGTGTTGATGCTCTCATAACTAAGGAGATTTTATCATATTTGGGAAGATCATGTGCCGATTGTGTGGGTTGCAGGGGCTGATTGTGTGGACTGCATGGGCCGATTGTTGGGGGAGTAGGCTAAGGTTTGAAGCAGAGGCTGGCTAGTGAGTTCGAATCCGATGAGGGGCTAATTTTGGAGGTTTTCCTTCCTTCCAACGTTCGTTTTTCAGAACTTCTGCAACTTTTCAAGTAATGCCTCCATATGAGGCTCATCATCAGGCTCATGTAAAAAATACAGTGTCTACACTAATCACCTAAATTACTATTAAAAAAAATTAAATTAAATGATTTAATGTATATTTTCTAATATTATTTAGTATATTCAGATAAATAATAAGATTTTACTTCATAATATTTTAGTTGAATATGCTGAAGCTATAGTAATCCAAAATTGGTGGCATTTTGGGAAGTTATGTAACAAATATGTCTTAATCATGTAAATGTTATTAGGGTTTCTCCAACCCAACATCATTATGTCAAAATGGCAAACGAGGCACCAAAATGGCACCTGATAGCAAAGTCAAAAATGGTGTTGCTACAATATTGGATCAATAACAGAATTCAAATATTTTAGTAAGATTTTATTGTCCTCTTTATATTCATTCATGGACAATCTTTTTTAGCTCATTTTGAGCTCGTATCATCTGGAGGTCATACTTTTTTTTTAATTTATTCTCACTGTTATTTTTGAGCAATCAATCGTTTACATTAAGTGAAAATTATGGTAGTCCAGGATCCTGATGTTTGAGACTCTGATGCTGAAAATTTATTTATGATGAATGTATTTAAGTGTCTCTTTGCTTTTGAAAGACCGATGTTGCACCACTACAATTGTCTAAACATTTTTCAATGTCTTTAAGTAGGGGCCACACATGGTCAAATTTGAATATTTTCTTGTAACTTTTATCTTGTGCCAACAATACTTTGGCTCGAATTATTTGTAAAATGATAAGAAATATATTGTTATAATACATACATACAATATATAACACTTAAACATATGATATACTTTAAAATATAATACGCCACAATATACTATCGATATCGTGATCCGAAATACCACTAGGACTCATACATTCAATTTCTCTGATGCATCCCCTCAATTTGTGAACTACAACAAGAATAATTTGTATTCGACACTGCAAAGATCTCTCCGTTCGAACTTGATTGATAAACACTGATAATGTATCATCGTATTCTTTCTCAACTCGAGACCATAATTTTTCTCATGATTGATTTATACCCATTATAGGGTTTTGAGAAATATCAATATATACATGACAAATATGTGTCTTCATCATCTGTGTATGAAGCACTTCATTGATTGGAACTTATCTTTCAGCACAAGGGAGATTAAAAGATATTTCGTGAAGGTGTTTCAACTATGACTTAATGATGCTATTTATAATTGTAATTTTACAAACTTAGCCATTAAACTAATAAATAGAAAAGAATTAATTTTAATCATTAGTTTGGTAGGTATGAAGGAATCAATCTCAACCATTAATTTGATAGGTAAAAAGGAATCAATCTCAAATGTTAGCTTGGTAGTTGAGAGAATCAATCAATGAACATTTATGGGACGAATATGAGAATTATGTTAATTAATTATCGTTTAATATATACTTTTATATCAATAACAAATAAATTAAATTATATCAATAACAAATAAATTAATGTAACGTTTGCTAAACTCTTTAATAAATACAATAATTTAATTAATTTGTTTTAAATAATAAATATTTTACATTATTATTATATTAATTAATGGGTAAAATATTAATTGGTTATGAATAATAAAATATAATATATTACTATAATATTATATTAAATAAGAGGTGGGATGATAATTATTGACAATTAATAAATAAGTAATATATAAAAAAATATTTTAAGGAATATTCTTTTTAGTGTAATATTTGATGTAATGGGTTAGAGAAAAATAATATTTATGTAAAAATTACACAATTTTGGTTAATTACACCAAAAAGGTGTAGTGGGTTGGAGATGCTCTTAGATGTTAGTTAGGCAAGTGCATGAGCAGCTTAAGGATATTTGGAGTCTTAGAAGGAATTTTTTATGAATAATTTTTATGTTTTTTAATTTTACAAAAAAATGGGAGAACTATAATTATTAATTAAAAATACTGTTAGGGAGAGGCCTAAAACATATGATTTTATAATTTGGGATTCTAACTGATCGCTTAATTCATCTAAATTTAAAACTACCATCGGGTAAGTGTTTGGTAGGCAGAGGTCAGAACGACCTTAAATTATCTTGAATTTTATAGGTCATATACTAATTATTTAAATAGGACTTATACCGATAAACGATAAAAGATACATATCATATTATATAATAATATTTTAAATTTCTCATAGATTTTAGGAACCTCAACCGATCACCTATATAATCTCTCCCACTCCTAGTAGCAATCCAAGTGTGGCCAATTCATATATGCAGATATGATCCGTATAAGGTGTTGTCAAAAAAAGTTATAATCCTAAATTTGGGAAAGGCCAACGACCAACCCAATTCTGTGAAAGTACTTTAGATAATTGAGAACCTTAAGAATATAAAGAAAGAGCAGATAGTAATTTGTTTTTAGCAGTGAGTTGAACAAGACTGAAATTGAAGAAACACTAGTAATTGTAAACTGGACCTTTTTACTTCTACATTTACCGAGTGCCCACAAGCGCAAAACTGCATTTATCTCAATGAAACCTATCACAAGTTGCCTATTCGAGAAAATCGCAGACGGCTACCTGCATCAGGAACCTAACCTTCACTTAGTCAAGCACTCGAGTGTCATTGCATAATAGTCTCTGGGGAAAAAATAACAAAACAGAGCAGAATAAAACAAAACCACAGGAAAGTTTTTCATTAAAGGTTTCGAAGGAGATCGTGAAACAACATATCCAAGAACAGCTTTCTTGAAAAACTCTTGTAAAAAATGCTAGGCACACACACATTTTCAAGTTGAGAAGACGAAACAATTTTTTTGATAATCGAAAACTGTCGGAAGGTGAGCGCAACCAATCAAGCCCAAAAACATCCCAACAACTCAGCCAAAACTTTGAATACAAAGCAAAAACCTACAAGAAAGCTGACTGGTTATTACCTAAATCTAATGAACACACACAGAATACAAAAGCAGAATAAGTAGAGCACCATACCAGGCAATCGACCAAATTGGTGGTCAGTCATAGATACTCAATCCTCCTCCATAGGTACATCCGGTATATCAAACCTATCTTCCTCGATCGTTTTATTGATCACAGACATAGGAAATGGTATGAAAAGTCAAGGAATCCAATCATTCAACCGAATACGACAAAGAAAAGTGCTTACATAAATCATTAGTGGTATCCTAATAGAAAAACAACAGCAGAATGCATACACGGAACAAACATCCTCATATAATCCTGTCTATATGATTGAATTTATACCGTAAACAATTAAAATCATATAGTTTTCCTCAAAAATGTCACCCAGAAGAAAAATTCATATAATAATCATCTATGAAAAATACTCAACTGTTTGCATTCATAAGAAAGCATCTAAAACCAAGGTTGTTTAAGCAGGTATCAGCTAATTCTCTCTTTGTTGAAATGATTATTAATTAAACATTAAGTTTTCTGAAGCTGATTATAATCATGCATTATGAAAATATCTTAGCTGAGTTATAAAATATATATATATGGGGAGGGAGAGAGAGAGAGAGAGAGAGATCTAAAGACAACAATAGGCAGTGAAGGCTAAAAATATCTTTTACTACCCAAGAAGGATTTTCTATATGTCAAACTTCTTCCTCCATGATGTTGATTCAGGGCATTTGTAACTTCTAGCTTGAAACATATAGTATTGTTATTCTTTAAGACTATAATCTTCATTCCTACTGAATGAAAAACCTCGAAAGTCAAAAATTAAGCACAAATCTTGTAACTTCAAACTAAGTGACACTTTAAATTCTTTTCTTTACTTTCTTTCTTTTATTCACAAATCTTTCTTCGGGGATTATTACTACATTATCGTTGTAATTTTTTTTTAAAAAAAAAAGGTTGAGGTAAACAGTAGTAGTTAAAACAGTTTCAATAGATATGATCAATAACTAGGTATCTGATTTCAAGTATATTTTTGCATGTATCCTCCTTGACTTTCTAGTAACTGAAGATCTATTGTAGCAAACAAACAAATGGAATTAAGAAGCTTGATAAAAGCAAAACTAATACCCATAATCAGACAAAAACCAGTGAGAAAGAAAATGTAACATTCACAAACTCCAAAGAGTTAATGTGTTGAAAATTAGAAGCTTTTCACAAAGCAAAGGATATATATTGACATAAGATCATCTTCCTTTTCACCACGATTGCGGCTATTATCAAGCTCCCTAATAATTTCAGGAGTAACCTGCATGTAAGGAGGGAGCATGGAAATCATAATCTGCTGAAATAGTATATATGTGGATTGATTACCCAACAAACAGAAGTGAGACAATTATTGGCATTAGGGGCAATGATCTTACTAGTTTATGTTTTTGCTTTTTAAGGAGAATTCTGAGGTCATCTTTATCTTCCTTTCGCAGTTCATTCTTGTACCTGTAAAATAATTTTAGGCAACAGCAATATCAGGGAAAAGCCCAGGTGTAAATGATTTTGATGAAATTACTTGTATTCCAAAATACAACAGAGAGCTTCACAAAGGGAGAGACATTTTAGTCCATAGACTGGACAAAAAGATGCACTGATCAATCTATAGTTTATATTCTCTTCAATAAGTTTCAATGAGTAAGGTGGCAGATTTTATTAGTTTGCAACAATAATAGAACCAATGAGTTTAACAATCCGTATTCAGCCCAATCATGGCTGATTTGGCTCTGCAGCTCAATGCCATCTGACATGCTGCCAGTATTCTAAAACGCGTTAGCTGCTAGTCGGGTGGCGACCCAGCGCCTAATTAGGGCCTAAGTGGTTAATGAGAAATTGAGAATTTCTATAATTAAGTTTAAGATTTGGTATGATTAATTACAGAGAAATGTTATTTGAGTAATGGGTAATATTTATAAATGGTCAATTTGATGAGAAACTAACAAAAATTGCAAAAAAAAAAAAAAAAAAGTTTTTTGAAATTAGGGTTTATGTTATAAATTTAGATTTTTTCAAATTGAAGAGTTAGAGTTAATTTTGTAAAATTAAAGTTAGGAATATGATTGAAGTGTAAAATTCAGCAGGAAAAAACAATTAATTTTGAATTCTACGTCGGTCAACGCCTTTGACCGACGAATTTGCTGGCAACAACTTGTCCGAATGGGCAGAAAAAGCCGCCCATTCCGGCGAGCGCCTGGCCCCAACGATTTGGGGCTAGGCGCGGCGGCCATAGGCTGCCGAACCTATACGCGCTGCTTAGGCGCACCTAGGCGGCGCGTTTTAGAATACCGCATGCTGCAATTAATTGCCAATTTGTTACAGCTGCTACATTTCTTTTCTAATTTTCGTTGAAGTTTTAAAGTTTATATACTCTATAAGCAACTTCTGACTCAACTTTCAAAAAAAAAATCTATAGAGGGTTCCAAATTAAATCTCACCTAAATAAATGGAAAATAAAAAGCACTCACTACCACAAGAAGGGCCTTTGAAGGAAGATATCAATAAATAAAAATTATAAAATATGAAAAGAATCCCCAACTCATCTCCTTCCTTCATTCCCTCTTTTCTCCCATCCTATCTCAGGTCGTACTTGTATTCTATTATTTACTCTATTATGAAATCAGTAACAAAATCAATATAGGCAACACTTTATAGATTATAATCCCACAAGAGATATTAAATCCTCATTTTCCTTACATTCCATACTTTAAATTTCCATTTAAAATCTGCAGATTCGTTTGTGGTTGACATCTACAGATTATAAATTAAACTTAGAACCAGTAGTGGCAATTGGAAAAACACCAACCTCTGTACAAATGCAAGAAGTGACTGATGCCATATTACAGGCATTACTCTTGTATCCTCCAGAAATCTCATGAAATGAGCAACAATAGCATCAACTACACGATATGGCAAGCCATATTTCTTCTCCAGAAGTAGCTTTATAAAGTAACTGCAACGGATAACATCAAATGTTATTATATAATTTTCAGATGATATTGCAACAACAAAAATGATTTGCCTCAAAAATTATCTTTTACTCCTCTAAAAGGTGAATTTCTTTGGTTAAGCAGCCCTACACTTATACCTTGATTCATACAGTAACTCTAATCAAATTGTTTCTCATGAATCTCATCTCAATATTGCAACACACTATGCACCATATTCTATTATATTTGGAAAAGCCACAATAGTAAACTCATCAGGATATATATGAAAAAATTGACGAAATGTTCAATATCAAGTTTTTCCTTCAACAGCCACTCTGGTATGAAATTCTCCAAGTTAATTTCTTACACTCTCCCACAATTACACTTGGAAAATACCATGTCACTTGGGATACATAGCATTTTTTTTTTCCTTTTTCCACACAAAGGCACACCTTCAAAAACGAGTTGTTTGTGGAAACATTAAATTTTGGGGGAAAACTCATTTTATCCTGATATTAGAAATTTGAATACCTTGTTGTACCACAATATTCCATTTCTGCAAGCTTGAGTAGTGCAACACTGCAATTTTTTTTTAAAAAAAGTTTGAGTTAGGTATCTCTTTTGTATACAGAATCAATGAAACTGGAATAAAAAGCTATGGCTGCCAGGTAAAAAAATAAATAGCACATCTTGCAGGCAGAATGCCAAATATTCAAACTTTGGACTAGACACGCAAAGAATCAACTTGCTTCCATGCGCCTCAAACACAAGCATAAGAGTTTAGAAAAAAAGAAAGAAATCATTTCTTTTAGAAGTATTTAAACAATCAAAGGAGAATTATCTAGAAGAAAATCATCCAGTAATGAGTAATCTAAGCACTTTTAAGTCAATAATCCAATGATCATTGCCTATAATAATTGTGCCCAACTAATCAAAAGCAAATTTTCCAACTATTTGCCTAAGATGGGAACATAAGTTCCCACTAAGCAAACAACTTTTTGACAGGTTTTACAAGGATAAACTAGTCAAAACCCCAGACACGGCTACCATCAACAACTACGCATCATTCAGCAAAAAAACCTGAAAAGAATATTAATGAGCATCTTGCGCACAATTGAAGGAGGCACAGACATCCGGCGCAAAAAAAATCACTTAGACCTCATAAAGAAGTCCATACTCCGCCAAGACCAAATGGCATAGGTATTCATGAAGAGGCTACGAGGTAAAAACTTGTATGCCAGTGTTGTTAGAGGCGCACTGAGGCGTGCCTCAAGACGAGAGGCGTACGAGGCGATCGTCGATGCGCATCTAACTGGTCAAGGCGAGGCGACGTGAGGCGCATCGAGACGCGAGGAACAACAAGGCGCGCACATCATGGTTTTACGGTTTTTTCATCAATTTTTTTACTCTTTTTTTCTCCAAATCTATTTCTTTCTTCATCTTTTTTCTGTTTTTTCAGTTTCTTTATTTATGATTCTTTTTTTTACATTTATGTTTCTTTTTTCTTTTATAGTTCTGTTTTATTGTTCTTTTTTACACTTTTCAGTTCCGTTTTTTTTTTCATTTTCTTTATTTACAATTCTTTCTTTTACATTTTTATTTCTTTTTTCTTTTACATTTCTTTTTTTTTGAACTTTTTTTAGCTCTGTTTCTTTCTTCATCATTTTTCTTTATTTTTTCCATTTTTTTTATCTACGATTCTTTCTTTTATATTTTCTTTATTAACGATTCTTTTTTCAGTTATATTTTTTTAATGCTTGTTTTTCATTTTCTTGAACTTGAAGTATGCCTCGTGTCTGTGAGGCGTACGCCTCGCGCCTCGTGTCTGGGAGGCGTACGCCTCGCGCCTCGCTTTTCTGGCTTTGATCGCCTCGGTGCGCCTCTCGCCTTTAACAACCTTGTTGTATGCTGAGTTAAAAATCAGACACAAATAAATAAACTACTCAAATGACTATACTTAAGCAGACAGCATTTCATATCTCAAAGTCTTCAAGTCTTTTCAGAAACCCGCTACAATTAGCTAGTGGAAATTTGTAAATTAATATTCATAAACTTCTTTGTAATGGCAATAATACCGAGCACACATTTATGTTCACACTCCAAAAACCACTTAAGGTTTTCTGTATACGCCTAAGGAGACACATTAACATAGAACATACCTTGAATGAAGCACAGGAATGGAGACCTTTTCAATAACACTCCCAACGATCACAGCTTCCCTGAGGTTGCATGTCCCTGACTAAAAACCAATTAAAATATTATAATAGAACTCTAAAATTGTCTATCCCATCAAGATAACAAACTCAGGCACAAGCAGACAAGCTTCTCATTAAGATTATGACTTGCAAATTCCCAGTGGCGGAAAATTTGATCTAATTGATAAATATGATTAACCCAGTAACAAATGTAACTACCCAGTTATAATCTTCTTACATAAATATAATTGTGAACAACCAAAGCTAAGAAAAGCAGCGTTATACAACCACTGGAGATGATAATATGTCCATATTATGCATGCAACTATACATATGCATAACCAAAAGACTGGTCTCAAGTTGTTGTGCTGGAAGATATATACCTTGCATAATGGGAACAATATTCCCTTGTTGAATGCAGCAGGTTTGTACAGAGATTTCTTCAAAGATTGGTATAGAGCGAAATGAAGCTTCTTATTCTTTCGGATATCATCCCTGACCCGAGGGAGCAAAACAAGCTTGTAAAAGCGCTCTGCCTTCTTAGCATTCAGATTGGAAGCAAAAATTCGTGTCGCTTGATACATAGCATTAGGTGTCCATTTCTCAGGTTCAGTAAGGTACAAGACTTGCTCCCACATTTGTGTTGAAGGGATGTGCTTAAATGCTTTGGGCATTTTTCCTGCTGTGTATTTACTCAGGAACTCGCCAACTCTGCACATTTCAATAATGGCACCTTTAATAATTTTTTTAACCATATTCAGAAAAAAAATAGTTCCATAGCAACACATCCCCATAACACCACAAATACGAAATAGAAGCTAATTATTCACAGAAGGGAACTAAAATGTGAAAAAGTCAGCAAGTGAATAACATGGCGCATTTTCAAAAGGAACACAATCTAAAAACATAAACTAACGTACCCTTTATACAAGTTTATGAATGACTCATCCAACTTAGGCAAAGGACGTGTTTCTGCAAAATTCCAAATCAAAAAGACAATTTAAAAAAAACTAAAAAAATCAACAAAAACGGAAAATATGCAAACATGACTATTTGATGGTTAAGAAAACATCAACCTGAAGCAACATCTGCAACGTTTTCTTTTATTTTCTTAATGACGAGGTCTGCAAGTGTAACTTGTGGACCAGCATCCTTTGATAAAAATGCCTCCAGTAATCTCTCATCATCCTCGTTAATCTCCTCCTGCAATACATTTAAAAAAGAACAAGAATAAACCAACCCAAATATGAAAAGTTTATTAAACCAAAAAAAAAGTCACCATATTTTAAAATTGAATAAAAAAAATTAAGCTCATTTTCTAAAACTAGTGTTAAATTCAAAAACAACTGAAAAATATTGTCATTTACAAACGAGAATAGAACTTCAAAACAAAAAATCAACAAAAACCCACAAGATACTTCATTTATTTTACAACAACCTATTCACCATCTTCATCATAACTTTTCTCAAATTCATTTTCATGTCCCCATTTGCTATACAACTTTCCAATAAATATTAAATATAAGCATTAGCTTCCTGCAAGTATAATCAATCTATTCTATACTACAAGAATCACTGACCTCATAACTTCCAAATTGACTTTGAGTCTCATTAAAACCACCGAAATCATCAATTTCTTCTTCTTCTTCTTCCTCCACTCCTCGCTGCTTGCTCTGCTCTTCTTCAGCAAAAAGAAAGGCGTTTTTGGTGGCGTTAGGCTCTTCGGACTCTTCTAGAACCTCTTTCTGCTGAATCAACGCTTCCTTCAAAATCTTCGAACTAATCCCCGACGATATCGTCTGTAAGATACCAAAATCAATTAATTAGAACCATTTACTGGTATATATGTGTGTGTATATATACAAAGAAATTGAAATTTACTTTATCTTGTTTTTGGTGGCGTTTGGAAGCTTTGGATCGTTTCTTTGAGGAAGCTATAGATTTGTCATCGTCGTTCGACGGAAGAAATGGCTGCGGGTTTTGAAATCTTTCGCGTTTTCTCGCCATTGATTGCGACTTTGAGAGTTGTAGAGTGACGAACAGAGAATGCAAAACCCTGAGCAAAAACAGGCCTATATTTATCCAATGTTTTAAAACCCGGCCTGGTCCATCGACCCGAGATGGCGAGGGTCAAAGATAAGAGGTCGGACCGGGGTTCAACAGGGGGTCGACCCGGGGTAGTGACAAATTATTTTTTAATTTTTTTTTGAAAAAATTTCAAATATAAATATATAATTTTATCAATAAAAAAATGTTTATATTTAAAAAATATTCTAAATAACAACATATTACATACTAATTTATCAAATAGCATTCCACAATATGCCAAAATATCCAAAACATTAAGTACATCAAGCAAGATCAAAACCATAACACTAACTTCATCAACCTTGATCAAATCAAAAACACTAACTTATCAACCTTGATCAACAGCCTCTGCCTACTGAAATTAACAACATCTCTTGTCTACTAAAATTAACAACAACCCTCTGCCGACTAAAATTCCCATTCAATTGACATGCTGCCATGGTTTCCAGATAAGTCAGTGTTATTTAAGGCGCAAGACGCACCGAGGCACAAAAGGTCCTGCCGTCCTGGAGCCTAGGCGCGTGCCTCAAGGCGCAAGGCGCCCGCCTGAGGAATGTGAGGCGCAAAATATAACAAAATATGTAAAAATATATAGAAAAATAATGTATAAGTTTGTTTCACACTATCAATTAGTCATAAATGATATTTAATAACTATTATTTTTTTATAGTTCTTATCCTAAATTTCATTTATAAACTACAAGTTCATATCCAAAACCAAAAGCAAGATTTCAATCTTCATATAATCACATCTAAAACAAAAGTTCATATCCAAGAGCATAA